>PVKE010009208.1:0-45399 GCA_004027555.1 Craseonycteris thonglongyai | reverse complement strand
CAAGTTCTTCATGTAATTTTCTTTCCAGATGATGCCATCATTGTTAATGTTCTCTTTTGGATTTCTTGTTTCTCGGTCAAGTTCATGGCATTGCCATTTGTAAAGAGACCTTCCATTTATTGTATCAATGTACGGTATATTACGGTATGTTCGAAAAATGTCTTCATTAAAAATTTAATTAAAAAAAAAACTGGTGTTGCCTCGGAAGTCGGGGGTAGTCTTATACAGTGAATATAGGCCTAAACCTATGTTTTAACTGTAAAATTAGGGGGTCGTCTTATACGCCCGGTCGTCTTATACGCCGGAAAATACGGTACAAATGAATATTTTATACTGCCTTACCAACACGCGAAGAGATGAGGACCTCACGTGCCTGTTGATTTCTTCCACCCACTGGTGACAGATGGAACTTGGGGAGATGATTAGAGTTGCTCTTGTTGACACTGGCTCCATCGCAACAAGGCAATGGGGACAGTAAAAAGGCTTAATCTTCAGATTCTTCTCCTCGTAATTCACACATTTGGCATGTTGCCACAGGTGGCATTTCAGGCACTGAACACGAGGCTTATAGTCTATTTGGTCAAGTTCACCACATATGCACTCAAAGCGATAATCAGAGGAGTTATAGGGACTCTCAATAGTAGAATGTGGCACATCAGTACCAGCAGGATTTAGAGGTTCAGTTTGGTTCTCTGCTGCACGCTCTTGCTTGACTTCAAAAATACATGAAGTTTTAGATGTGGTAATATCAGTAATTCCGGAGTCAATGGTAGCTGGACAGTGATCTTGTGAAATGAGATTGAGGTTAGGCTGACCTTTTCCCCTTTTTGTGGATGGAATAGGCTTTTTCCTAATTTTACTACGATTTCTCCTGGTCTTGCAGTAATAATAATAAGGATCTTCATCATCATCGGAAGTATTTGATGGCAAGTATTCAGAATCTGTGTCTTTGATTCCTGATTTTCTGGATTCTTTCTGAATTTTCCTTGGACTCCACACTGCCTATGAAAAATAGCATTTAATTAATTTTTTCCAATATAGTTGCATTTCTGAAATTACCCAAATTTATGTGCTTTGTATAAAAATCCAATAACCAATCTTTGCTACCCCTTTCCCTGAAGGGAATCAATTCTGATCAGTGGCTTTCAATCAGCCTTCTGGAAGGCTGCATGCAGGTCTGAAATAAAAGGAAGGCTCTCCTACTATATAAATAAAAATTAGAAAAATCAAGGAAAGTACTGATTCTTCATTATTAACCTCTTACAGTTTATGGTCTGCCTAAAACAATAAAAGATTAGTAGTTTATAAATACATAAATATACAAACTAGGACAATTATAAAAATACCAAGTACTAAAATGTAGCGCTTAGAGAAAGTGAAAGTTAATCTTCTAGCTATTATAATTAGCAAATAAATTCCTTCCTTCTTTCTCCTTTCTACCTGTATCCCTCTCCTGCACTTATTTACTGAATGCCAATGCTCGGGATACAAATATGAAGAATATTTAGCCTCTCCTCTCAAAAGGGTCTGTTGGGAAAGAAAGAGTGGTATAAAATAAAATGATGCTATAGGAAGGCAAAGAGGAATATATATAATAACATAGAGGAGCTGTGATGGGCAGGTAGGTGCCAGCAATAGCTTCCTAGACATGATGTCGGATCTTAGGTTGAACAGAGGTGTTAATACAGAATGAATGGCAGCAACTGAAGATTTTCCTTTTTTGGTGACAGAAGGATTAGTAAAAGCACAGAAGTTTACCACAGTCTTCTCCCCTGGCTGGGGAAAAATGATGAAGACTCCCCTCAAATGAGGACTTCCTTCTCTAGGAAATGAATTTTTTTTTTTTTTTTGCTGTCTCTTTCACAGTAGCCAAGCTGATAGCTCCACACTTGGACTTGTCATTAATCTTTTCTTGATTTATGTTTATAAATTTGAAATAATTTTTTTTTTAAAGATTTGTTTTTGACAGAGAGAGAGAGAGAAAGAGAGAGAGAGACAGAGAGACAGAGAGAAGGGGGAGGGCCCAGAGCAGTCATCAGTTTTCGACATGGTTTTGTTCCACACAGGTGGGCCGGGGCTGCACAGGGCAGGAACTGGGCTGGAGGCCTTCTGCACGGCAGGCATGCCCCTTTGAGTCAGGGGCCGAACCAGGGGGAGAGAACTGAACTGGGGGCCTCCCACATGGGAAGCACACCCCAGTTCAGCATATGGGTCCGCATGGGCTGGAGCCAGGATTCCATCCTTGGTCCCAAGGGCTGCAAAGTGAGCGCTTAACCTGTTGAGCCATCCCAGCTTCCCCTGAAACAATTTTCTTAAAAGCAAATTGAAATTAATAGCCCCAAAGAAGCAGTTTTATAAACAAATGAAAAAATTTTCTAAGATGATGAGGAAAATAAGAATTTATATAAGTTTCAAAATGTATAAAGAGCTACACAAATGTAAGGTATCATTAATATCTGTCAAGTATGGAATAAACTTTGTAACTGCTGACAATAGCATGATAAGGATAGAGAAGTTGTTTTAAACTTTATAATATGCTTAAACAACTAATTTTATAATTCACTTAATAAACATTTAATATTCAATAAAAATTAAAATAAGTATTTATTGAGTACTTGCTATGTGCCATGCACTCTTCTCTAGGCTCAATGGTACCAATGAAGTTTCTACTCTGATGGAACTTATTTATATTCAGGAAGTAGAAAACATAAGTCATAACCATAAGGGATTTTCCTGACTAGTTTGTTTTTATGTTCAGACTATAAAAGCTTCAGTGTCAAGATGGGATCTATCAAGATATTTTGCAAGGTATCACATAGTAGCTCTGTTACCTGCTTTTTTATTTTATCATGTATATCCTCTTCCTTGTAATTCTTCCCCAATGTAAAAGTCCCAGAAAATCCATGGCCTTTGATTTGTTTCACAAGACCTTCAAAAATTAAGCATTTCAGCATCCGTTTCAGAAGACTCCTGTTCCGCTGAACATCGTATCTATACATAGAACTGACATACTTATAGATGGAAAGGATGGAAACTCCTTTTTTTCCATTCATTTCTTTCACAGCTGTGAGGATCATCACACGTGTAGCTAAATGCAAAAGGATATGCTAACTCAGTCAAAATAATTAAAAGAAAATAAAACTCAGTTAATCTTAATATGTGCTGATGACCAAGTTAAGAAAAAAAAATCAAAGATATGTTATCTGATAGAATCATTCTGAACAATATGGAATAAAAATTAATCACAACATATTAAGAAATGAACTACTGCAATAAAAATAATTTAAGAATTACTCATGAGTTTGTTAATTTGACAAAGTATCATTTTCAGGGGTCTCCAAACTATTGCCCGTGGGCTGGATGCGGCCCACGAGGCCCTCTCATCCGGCCCGTGGAGACCTTTTTATCTGAATAAAATAATATTAAATAAATAATTAAAAACAACATCTATGTTTTGATTCTTTTTTATTTGGACCTCGAGTGTGTAGCCAGCCCCCAAACTGCTGTTTGATAGTTAATGCGGCCCGCGGGCTGAAAAGTTTGGAGACCGCTGATTTAAATTATAAAAAAAAAGCCCATCACAATTATCTATGTATATGCTACCATTAATCAGGGAACCATTCATTTGGGAGCAGAATCTGAAGAGGCTATGCTTGAGAATACACACTGCTTGGTTTAAACTGCAAGCTAAGGAAATTTAAACCTAATAGACTGAGCAAGAACTACATGTATGAAGTCAAATAAAAAAATAAATCTTTACTTTTGTTAAGATAATATGATTATAGTTGAGCCCATTTATGCAGAGTATAAAACAACTATAAAAATAATTATTCATAAGAGTTATAAGATATCACTATATAATAAAAATTACACTATAAAAAGTTATTTTGAGAGATTTCATACTTACGGGGGCACTGAATTTTTACTTTTGGTTCGATTTCCATATTCTGGGTTTCTGTGTTTTTTACTTTTCCTCCAGAATGATGTGATGGAATGAAGTAATTCACCACTTTCCCCTGATATAAAAAACATTCAGTAGTCAGTGCTTTGCTTTTAGGACCCTGAGTTGCTTATTAAAATTAACCCTCCTTCTATTAAGGAGACGCAAAAGATATAAAAAATTATGAAAAAGAGCGCTATATATAGTACTATTCATACATACCAACCTTATTTTTTATTTCAGGGCTTATAACTAACGATCACCTTTTAAAATTATGCATATTATTTTTAAATTATTTAAGTGTTAAGTATGGGATTTCTGCAATTAACTTTAGGACTTGTTTAAGTATAGCATTAACCTACTAAATTTGAAATAGTACTAAAATAACTTTAGAATTAAAATATCTAATGAGTAGAAAATGCCAAAAATAAGTTACTGATAGTTAAAACTGTATAAGGCAACCCATTTTTCTACAAAGGAAATATTTTTTATTACCTAATCAAATCTGAAAGATTAATTTTGTAAACTTAACCCTATCAAAAGATCATATAATCACGACAAAGGTTAGTGATTATACATTGAACAGGTAATTACAATTATACCCTTAACTAGTAGTAATAGTTTCATTTTGGCATATAATATGCTAATTTAAATTGCATTATTGAAAAATACGAACTATATTTTCTCAGTGGCATTTTTTTTAAACTCTAAAATTTGTATTTTTAAACAAATTATAGACTGAAGTCAGGAAGCATTATGGCTCCAGCCTTATTCTTTCTTCATAGGATTGCTTTGACGATTTGGGGATTTTTGTGGTTCCATATGAATCTGATGATTCTTCTTATCTATTTTTCAAAATAATGTCTATGAGATTTTGATGGGAATTCATGAAATCTGTATATTGCTTTGGGTAATATGGCCATTTTAACTATGTTGATTCTTCCAATCCATGAACACAGAATATCTTTCCATTTTTTTGTATCTTCTTCAATTTATTTTAATAGTGTCCTATAACTTTCCATGTATAAATCCCTCATGTTCTTTGTTAAGTTTATTTCTTGGTATTTTATTCTTTTTTGTTGTGATTGCAGAAGGTTTTCTCTCTTTTTCTGAAGATTCACGGTTCGTATATAAAAATGCTATGTATTTTTGTACATTGATTTTGTATCCTGCAATTTTACTGCATTGATTTATTATTTCTAATAGTTTTTTTGGTGGAGTTTTTGGGTTTCCTATATAAAGGAGAATGTCATCTGTAAAAAGTGACAGTTTAACTTCTTTACTGCCAATTTAGATGCCTTTTATTTCTTTCTCCTGCCTGATTCCTCTGGCTAGAACTTCTACCACTATGCTGAATAGCAGTGATGACAGGGGATCCTGGTCTTGTTCCTGGTTTTAGAACAAAAGGTTTCAGTTTTCTCCATTCAGTATGATATTCGCCAAGGGTCTGTCATATATGGTCTTTACTATGTTGATGTACTTTCCTTCTATACTCACCTTTGTATTGGACATACAGACCAATGGAACAGAGTCGAAAACCCAGAAATATACCCACAAGTATATGAGCAGATAGTTTTTGACAAAGGAGCAAAAGATAGACAATGGAGAAAAGAAAGCCCCTTCAGTAAATGGTGCTGGGAAACTGGAAAACCACATGCAAAAGCATGAATATGGACTGCAAACTGTCACCATATGCCAAAATTAAATCAAAATGGATCAAAGACCTCCACGTAAGACTCGAAACTATAAAACACATAGAAGAAAACATCAGTACTAAACTTACAGACCCTGAGTTCTCAGAAGACTTTATGAACTTGACCTCAAAGGCAAGAGAAATAAAAGCAAAAATAAGTGAATGGGATTAGATCAAACTAAAAAGCTTCTGTATAGCAAAGAAAACTACCAACAAGGAGGCAACCAACTGAATGGGAGAAAATATTTGCAAATAATGCCTCTGAAAAGGGGCTAATATCTAAAATACATAAAGAACTTATACTACTCAACAACAAAAAACAAACAATCCAATTGAAAAACAGGCAGAAGACCTGAACAGATACTTCTCCCATGAAGACATAAAAATGACCAACAGATAATGTAAAAATTGCTCTACTTCACTAGCTATTAGGGAAATGCAAATTAAAACCACAATGTGATATCACCTCATACCTGTTAGAATGGCTATAATTAACAGGACAAGGAATAACAAGTGCTGGAGTGGCTGTGGAGAAAAAAGAACCCTCACATCCCTAAGGTGACCAGATTTTAACATTGGTAAAGCGGGACACCATTGACCGGGGGGGAGGGGGGTCTTGATTAAAAATTTGATTTATCTCCCGCCGTTCCCTAGCTTGTCGTGCATTCTTTCCCAAAATCGGGACTTTTTTAAAACGCCGTGGGACGCGGGACAAATTGTTAAAAATCGGGACTGTCCCGCCAAAAGCGGGACGTCTGGTCACCCTACTCATACACTGCTGGTGGGAACGTAAATTGGTACGACCACTATGGAAGGCAGTATGGAGATTCCTCAAAAAATTAGGAATAGAATTATCATATGATTCAGCAATCCCTCTTCTGGGTATCTACTCAAAACACTTGAAAACTTTAGTTCACAAAGACATGCATACCCCAATGTTCATCACAGCACTGTTCACGGCGGCCAAGTCATGGGATCAACCAAAGTGTCCTTTGATAGATGACTGGATAAAGAAGTTGTGGTACATTTACACAATAGAATACTACTCAGTGATAAGAAAAGATGAAATATAACCATTTGTGACAACATGGATGGACCCTGAGATCATATTAAGCAAGATAAGTGAGACTGAAAAAAATCAAGAACCACATGACTTCACTTATAGGTGGAATATAAAACTGAAGGCAACCAAGAAACAAAGACTTATGGACACAGTCAACAGTTCAGTGGTTACCTGAGGGTAAGGGGGGAGGTGGGTGGGAGAGCAGGGAGGGAACATCAAATATATGGTGATGGAAACAGAACTGACTCTGGGTGGTGAGCACATAATACAATACATAGATGATGTAATGTAGAATTGTATACCTAGAACCTTTTTTAATTTTTACCAATCAGTGTCACCCCAATAAATTTAATAATTCAAAAAATAAACAGAATTATTTATTTTGAAATAAAAACTTTGAGTTTGTTTCATCTAGCACTCTAATTTCTAAGTTACTTATCCTTTAACAAAGTTCTTGTTATTACATTCTAAGATTTACATATGTGAGATTTGTACAATTAAAAAAAATAATTCTCAAAAATATTTAGTGGTAATATGAAGATTTATAGTAGCAACAAAACATCGGAGGAAGTAATAGTACTTTCCTAAGGAAGTTTCTCTGCCAACAAGAAGGAAGCTTGGTAAGTAATAACATATTCCCTTCCTGGTTGGCCAACATCACTTAAAAACGTACCTGCTGGGTCACAAACATCCCATTCTCTGTGCCCACTTGAAGTTAACCAACTAACAACTAATGTAAGTTATTAGCCACAACATAAAGTGAAAGTGTAGACTTAAGTGCTGACCACATGTTCGACATATAACACCTTTTGAGAATACATGTCCCCTGCTTTCCTAAGCCCCACTGGATTTCTCCTACCTCAGGAAGAGTCAGGGCATCTTGTCTGACATCTTGTCGAGTATGTGTCAGAATTAGAGCCAAGACCTCCACTGTCTTCCCGAGACCCATCTCATCTGCTAAGATTCCACCAAGCAACTGTGGCCCAGGACTTGGGTACTCACGGATAATGCTAAAAGAAAAAACAAGACAAATACATCATAGGAATGCAAGTAAAAATTATACTATTCCTAAGAGAACTGGAGGAAATGCATAAAGTCTAAGTTTTAAAAAACTTCACTTTAGGGTGAAACAATTCAAATCCCTAGGTCATGAATGTAAGAACTGTGATAACCAAAAAACTGCTTGAGCTGACAAACAAGTCTACAGAAAACAAGAGTGGTATTGGTAAATGGCCATCACTTTTTTTCTTCTATAAATAAAAGAAAGCATACCTGCCTTCTTTCTGTGACCTTTACAAACTTGTGAATAAAAATATAACGGCAATAACTACAGATTCACCGATCATATTTAATGATTGCTAAAACTATTTTACAACAGATACTGAAAATTTTAATGATAATATAAAAACTGGCCCATAAGATGATGACATTTTTACTTAGAATTATAATCTCTTTAAATAGCAATAACTAAGCATCTTAAGTCTTATTGCACAGCATTCATATCCTGAATGATAAGTACTATTAATTCTATGTCTATCCTATCTATAAAAATGTCTAATAAGACTCTAATTTAGTATTACTTCTTGAGGTACTGCCAAAGCAAGAGACAGATGGTATCAATCTCATAGAGGTTTTCATAATATTTACTTTTAATATCAAGCACACAAAGTTTTGCCTTACCAGCCTGTGTATGGATTGTAGTAGAGTTTCAAACCCTCAGATGTAACAATCTCTCGCCATAAGAAGTGTAGGGCATTTTCTAAAGAAAAATATAACCATAAAAACAAGTTTTTGTTTCTTTCTTGACAGAGAATCGTATTAAAATAAAAACAAGTAAACAGAATACCCTAGGACGTCACATACATGTGGGAAATAGGCGAGGATCCCTTTCTTTTTCTTCACATTATTATTCTTTAGCTTCCTGTGCTATGGGCACAAATATTTCCCATATAAGTAAGTGATAAGACAGAGAAACAAAGTATAGCAAATTACAGAGGATTAAAAGGAAAAAAAAACTAATATATATAACCAACTCTTACCTAATAAAGTAGTTCATCTTTTATATATCCTTCAAAAAGTTGCCTGAAGTCTTTAAATAATTTAATAGACATATGCAAGTAGGCCAATGCATTCTCCTAAATCAGACCTAATCTTTTATATGGGTTTGATAGTGGAAAGAAAAGCTTAGTTCACTGATGAAAAAACATCTGAAATTTTAACACTGAAGTTCTGGCTGTGTTTTAACCAGAATCTCCTATTAGCCTTTCCCTTAATATTTTAAGTTGTTTAAACCAACTACAAAATTGGAAGTATGTCTTCACCCATCAGTGAAACAAGTAATTTTTTGTGCCTTCTTTAAGGATTAATAAGTGAAGCAGGACTACATTCAGTGTTTATAAAATGGAACAATTAAAAGATAAAAAGCTTCAATGTATGGGAACCACAGGGACTAGAACTACTCAATGAAATACAAGCTTTAATCAACAAAATGTCTGTGGACAAAAAAGAATGAATTACTGGACACATGTAGCATGGATGAATCTCAACAACATGTTGAAAGAAGTCAACTCTCTCCCAAACCCCTAATTGGTTCCATTTATTGTTTCAAAAACAGACAAAATAATTTATGGTGACAGTGGTTGCTTGACAAAGGGGCTGAAGTAAAAGAATTGACTGGGTCATGAGGGAACTTTCCGGAGTGATAGAAATATTTTATATCAGTCCTGAATGACAGATATACAAAAAGAAACAGGTAAAATAAATTTTAATAGTATACTTTATTTAGCATAAAAGAACCAAAATCTTATCATTTAAAAATAACCAGTATAGAAATTATTAGAGGTATTTCATACTTTTTTGGTACTATTTGAAATCTGGAATACATTTTAAACTTACAGCACATAATTTGGACAGCCACATTTCAAGTATCAAGGCATGCGTGGCTAGTGGCTACTTTTGGGAAACTCTAGCTCTGTGTCTTAATTGGGTTGCTGGTTATACAAATATATAGATTTGTCAAAACTTATCAATCTGTGCCCTGAAGATCTATTCATTTTATTGTGTGTAAAATACCTTAATAAAATTAAGTATTAGTAAAAAACAATGCATTTTGAAGAAAAATAATCTAGTCTGTGGGAAGCTCTACAGAGCTAACAACTTCTTCAACACATAACTTATAAGGATGAAAACAGAATGAAAAAGAGGAGTTAAAAATCTATAAACTAAAATAAACTTAGGAGGCAGCAATTAAGTTCAATGTATAGATGTTATCTGGATTCAGGTTTGAACAAACTAAGAAACAGATAAAGAGAAAAGGGAAAAGAAAGAAAAGGGAGAAAGATTTCGTGACATTAAGGAATTATTGGATTTTAAAATTCATTATTAGATATATTATGTCTGTTTAAAAGAACTTTTACCTTTTAATGAAATAAACTGAAATATTAACAGATAGAATGATACATTTGAGATTATTACTTCAAAATAATTCAGAGTATGGGAGAAGTGGGAAGAAATAATATTGGCCATGAATTAATATTTATTTTCCAAAATAGTTTAAAAGATGAAGTTTGTTGGATAAACAAAGTATAAGATGAAGCTCATGGGAGAAATAAGAGCTATTCATCATTAACGAAAATAAATCCATATAGAAAAAATGAGACACTTCACTTCCTAAAATCATGTAAAAATCTCATGCTTTGCTTATCCCTCTAAAGACAATGATAAAGAAGTGGCATAAATGACTCCCGTAAACCTACTAATTTATGAAAACATTTAAGAGATGACATTTTATTATTTAATTTGTAAAAATAATAAATGAAAATCTAAGAAAATTAGAAGTCACATTTAAGTCTCCCACTTTTGTAAATTTGCTTTCTGTCACTAACATTCATCATCAAATTGTGAAGCCTCTTGCAGATGGTTAGTAAAAGTCCCTTCTGATCAGGTTCCAAAAGCAATTCTTATTGCTTTTGGAAAGGCATGTAAAAAAACTACATGGTTTTTAAAAATTCCAATCTAAGAGGCCTTTAATTTGGCAAGAAAAGTCAGTTCAAACTTTTATGTGTAAGAAAACTCACAAATGAATTTCTCTAAACTTCAATTTTGAGGGATTTCTTAGAAAATAATTTTGTTCAGAGTAACACTCATTCTATCCTGTCTTTTCAGTATGATTTGTTTAATCAATTCCCATTCCCATCTCCCAAGTCCTAAATATCTCCCACATAATCATAATCCCTTCGATCAATTTGCCTTTCTTGAAGCATCTTATACTTGCCACTAGCAGGAGTGCTTCTGAAGTGCTCTTGTTGTAGCATCCAATTGACAGCATCTCTTTGGTATGGTCTCAACACAGGGGTCAACGCAGGATGCTGGACATCCACTGGAACAGACTGGGTTTCTTGCTGATGTGTTCGCTTCACAAAGTGATAGAGTTCATCAATGTCCTGTCCCTCTGGCTCACTGTCCGAGTCTTCCTCATCCTCTTCTAACACATCTGTACATCCAACAACAGGGTACTCAAGACAATCCAATCCACCTTTTATAACTATAGGCACTTCTTATTTCAAGAACATACACAGTCTCCCAACTCTGGGGCTTTACTTAGTGTGTTTTGTGACTGGAAGGCCCTATCCTTAATCCTTTACCGATCAAAAATCTATCCATCTACTCTTCAAGATAATTCAACTGCTACTTCTTCCACGGCATTTTCTTCTGTTTTCCCTGGTTAGAATTAACGTTCTCTTCTGTGTTCACATACTACTCCTATATGGTCTTTTGTTTTCATACCTACTCAGAGCAGCCAGCACATGCTTTGCTCATTGTAAATATTTAATAAACATTTGAGGAACTGAATGTGAATATCTTTTGCAGTATAAAAAAGAATAATTTATTTCAATTTTATATGTTCATATAACATCCATATGCAGACATAATTTTTCTATGTCTAAAGGCAAGGGTTTCCATTCTATTTCTTACACTAAAAATAAAATAAATAAATATATAAAACTTAGGCATTTAGTAGCAGCTGTAGCCAATTAGAAAGCAAGTGTATAATCCATTAATCCAAATTTGTAAAAATATCAGATTCATTTGTTGGGCACAATTGCCATGTGAAGATTTGTGCTGACTGTAACATTAAAAAAATTCAAAATCTTAAAACAAATTTACAACCCCCTTTTAGCTAATGATTTATTTCCAAATTGTTTCAAAAAGGCCTATAAACTTTGGCATGATATATTTCACATGCTTTAGAATGAAAAGAGTGTACCACAAAATACATAATTTACTTTTCTCTGTAACAATATGCCATGTAAGATATTCAAAACATTATATGCTTATTTCAGACTGTTACTATAGTTGCATAGTCTAGTACTGATATAAAATTGAAGTTTTCCTTTGAAATCCTTTGAAGTTTTCCTTTGAAAAGTTCACTGTATTACTTTTAAAAGGCAGAATAATGAATTTAACTTTTAAAAGTCTAGATGTATTTAAATGCATTCCTTGCAATTCTGAAGAGATTTTTTCTCCTTTTAAGTCTTTAACAAGAAAAAAGATTTACTTTTATTAGCATTATGAAGCTTTGCAAGAAATTTCTTGCAGAAATAACTCAATCAAGCTAGACAATGATTTCCCAAATATTCCAGTATGAAAATCTGCACCCAACATAACGCTGACCCACCATGAGTAGGGCTTGGAGAATCTGAGCCATTTTCCAGTAGTGCCATCCACACTCTACCTTGGGAATCAATGGCAGACAACTCTGAAGCTGCAGTCCTGACCAAGGATGCAACGACTTGTCAAGAAAAAGGTAGCAAAATCAACTGGTGTTTTGGGAAGCAAACTCTTGAGATTATTTGTCAGACTGTAAAGGAGAGGTGGAATAAAGGCCAGCCAAAAATCTCTGGCCACAACAAAATAAAAGCACAAAATATTACAAAAATTCCAATTGTCTCAAGATCCCTTTAGACTGTGCTTATTGACTTTGTAAACATTTCTTGATTTCTTACTAAAAATTAAGCATGGTATTAAGCAAATAAGGTAAAGGCACAAATTATACTAGTGGGGGTATTTCAGAAAAATAATTTTGTCATTCAGTGATTTTATGGAGGTTATCTCATTTTTATTATGGTTTTATTAGCTGTTCTGGTTGTTATATAAAGGAGTTGGGGAAAAACTCACAACTATTAAGTAGTAGCAATTTTAAAGTTTATTTTTAAAATTACCTGGAATAAAATTGTATAACTTTTCCATCACTCTTTTCATGAGTTGATTGAACTTCTTCATTCTTGAATTTGCATCACTCAAAAAGTCTAGTTTCCCTAGACCATCTTCCAAAAGATAAATTCCAACCTACAAAGAATTAACCAATGAAGAGATAGGTTTAATTGTGCTATACCACTTTAAGAGAATATAAGAAAAACGTTTTTACCATCACTATATTCAAAGATATTCATAGTATTTGCCCCCCAAAACCAAATATATACCTATCAAATCTTCCTCAGATATTCTTACTGCCAATAATAAATTCATTCTACAAATGTAGTGCCTAGTAGGTTTAATGCACCATTCGAATTGCTCAAAGAAAAATAAAACAAAAGAAAAAAACAACAACTTCCATAACTGGAACCAATTCTACCTACACCAAGTCAATGATTTCCAAATTTGATGAGCATCAGAATAATCAGTGAAGTTGGCTAAAAATGCATATTCTCCTAGAAGATTTTGACACATATGCCAGGATACTTAAGTATAGTTAGACTGGGAAATCCCTATTACTATATCCAACATTAAAATGTATCAAAAAACTGAACTTGATTAATGTTTTATATCTTGATTCTGGTGAAGCAATGCATATGAAGTTTTACAGTTGAAATACTTGAATTTGAATAATGGCATTGGTATATAGGATCTAAATAAACAGGCAAAACAATTGATTTATTTTGATCCAAATGTCCTCATTTGCAAACTGGAGAGAAGCCTAGATGAGCTTACCTAGGTGACACAATTTTAAAACTTTCTAATAGTAGATTCTCAGTAAATTCAGTTTCTTTTGTTTCCATTATCCTGGACCTGCTTTCTAATCCCTGAGGTTCTCATATCTTTCACTAAAGAATAAGAATACGGGATTCTTATACAGGAATGGGTGGCAAAGATTATATTTCATTAACATTTTACTCTGGCTTGTGTTCACTTACAGATGGCCTACTACAGCAGCAATAAATGTTTAAATAGTTATGAAGATTAAGATCAGGGAACATAGTTTGTGGGGGAGGTGAACAGAACACAGATACACAAACTGTGAATTCTTACATACTTGTTATCACTGAGTCACAATTTTGGCATTCATGTTCAACAAAGAGAGGGAATGCTTAGTTGCATAGTTTCATTGTTCAGATAAGAATGAACTATAATTTAATTATTCCAAATTTTCTCCTTTACTACAATAACAAATTATGAAACTATAAATAGTGCTATAATATAACTGCTTTTTAATGTGAGAAGTGCACAAGACAGTTTTCAACTGAACAAAGGTGAATGTTGACACTAACCTGCTTCATAGTTTACAAAGTACATTTGCTTACATTATCTCATCTGATTCTCAACACAATGGTACAGGGTAAAAAGAATGGTTGTTATTTACATTTCATACAGAAAGCAGCTAGAATTTGAGCTTTTCAATGATTCACTTGGTTATCGAACAGCAGAGCCTAAAATGCATTATAAATTTATTCACTCATTTACTAAAAAAACTCTCTTCAGTACCAGGCATTTTACTAGGCTGTGCAAATAAAAGACTTCATAGTCTAGTGAGAAAGAAAGATCTAAAATGTAAGTATACTACTAGTGATCAAGGCAACATTAAGCATATGAACTGGGTATTATGGAGGAAGGAATGTAACACCAATCATGGAGTTTAAGAAAAGATTTGCTTATATGAATTAAACTCTAAGCTGAATATTAAAGAATGACCAGAAATTAACCAGGGAATAGGAAGGACAGATGGAACTATGAGTACAAAAGCATAGATGCAGAAAGATGGCAGGGAATATGCACAAAATAAATCAATTTGGAATTTGTAGGACAAAGTACAAAGCAGAGTGATAAAAGATGAGGCTGGAGAAGCAGACAAGGACCTATCAGACTTGCGAGTATATGCCAGACTATACTTAATTCTGTAGGCAGTAAAGAATAGACTTCCATTTGCATTCATATTATACCATTCCAGAAACAAAGCAGATGAAGAAATTGAAAAGGCAAACAGGGAAATGGTTAAAGGATAGCCACAAGAAGAGAAGGAGAGAATGAGGCCCATGAGTCATTGAGAGAAAAGCTGAAAAAGTTGAAAAGAAGAACAAGCTCCTTGAAAAAGTTCAGCCTGGATATAATTAGCATGCATGCATACACACATGCGCGCGCACGCACGCACGCGCACACACACACACACACACACACACACAAAAATAAATAATAGTTACTGAAAGCCCTAAATAAAGTGTACTTTGAAACTTAATAATGAGAGGATTATTGCTGGTTTTTCAGACCTCCCCCTTCTAAGTTAACTTCAAAAAGGACTGCCCATTGCAGAAGAACCTTAAATGACACCACAGAAATTGAGTACCTTGATAATGTGATTTCCTTCAGGTTTGTGGTAAAGTTTTATTCTTTTCTTCTTTTGCAGCCAACCCAAATCTTCTAACATTTCATCACTGAAGGATGATTCCACTTGAATACTCTTGGCACAGATACTGATTGGCTCACTGAGTCCCTTTTCTTGTTTCTCTACATCTATGCATTCTGAATGAACACAGATCAGGAACTGATGGCTTGACTCTGAACTCATCAATGTAAAACTCCTTTCAGAAAAATTTTCAATTAAACTCTGTTCAGGAAGAAGCTGAAGAGTTAATTCTCCTAGAAATGCTTTCCAAGAATTATCAAAGTGATAGGGAGAGATCACAATGTTCAGCTTTATAGACAAAGGGGAAAAACTGTTACCAGTCTCTTCTTTATCAACTGATTTTGAGACGCTCACCTCCTCTGAACATCTCTTTTTGTCTCTGTGAGCCACTTCTTCCTTTTCATGATCATCTAGGATGATGCAATGAGCAGAGGAGGAATCTGTAACTGGGTAGGGATGCTCATCATCAGTTAAGGTAAGAGGTTCATTTCTTCTGTCCTCATGCATATTCCAACGAAGTTGCTGTTGTTTCTCTTCATCTATTTTCACTGGAGGAGCACGTTTCCGTCGGCTGCTCATTTTCACGTTTTCTTGGTGGGTCTACTCTAGAAGACAAATGCAACAGTAGGCAATCCAAGAGAGGATTTTAGTGTGAAAGTGATCCCAGATAAGAAATTCAACACCAACTACTAGTCCATACATATAACATGAAATTTTCAGAGAGATACACAAAGCAATGCATAATTAAAAAAAATAAGTAAAATAGGAATAAGACACACACTAACCATAATCTCACACATTAGATAAATGTTAATGGTCTTACTGGTCATTAATGGATAAATTTAATAATGATAATTTCTTGTATAAAATATAATAAATTTTAAAAATACATTTAATGAGTAGTATGACAGGAAAGCAAATCTCTCACATATCCTAGAAACAGATATTTGAAGAGTTTTAGTAAGAGGTAAATTCCTATCATCACTGCAGAATTTCAATTTTGTTTTATAATGCCAAACAGTTAACAAAACTTCACTTGATCCATATATAGCTTATAAATCCCTAATATAGAAATATGTTTCTTATGGCAACCAAGGGAAATGGAGCAGAGACAATAAAAGAGAAGGGAAAAAAGGTTGAAAAAAAGGGAAAGAAAGCTATGTTATCTCAAAAGGGAAAATTGGTCTGAAAGCAGCCTATATGAGGTAGGCCCAAACCATACTTTGCCAACATAATAGCCAATTCCTACATGAAACAGAACAAAACACAGATTAAATCATAAAGCCAAGATGATGGCTGCTGCCTATTTCAACCTATTCCAACCACGTAGCTGAAAAAAATGGACGTATAAATAATTAAAAATTGACCTCAAGAAGTATTCTCAATAATTCCATTTTTAAATAAAATCCAATCAAGTATTGCTGAGTTCCTATTGTGTACTCAACACTGTGTTATATTTTAGGAGAGGAAAAAGTCTAAATAAAATCAAGGTCTCTGATTTGCTACAGACAATAAACTGTGTTTTGGTCTCTGAACTGAGCACATAAAAAATTCTACACCCCTCTACCCCTACTAACCCCCCATCTCTAACTACTCTGCTTCAAACCTAGGAAAGAATAAGAAACATGTTCTAAAAAAACATTTCAGAAATTCACAGCCCTGTTCAAAACAACAAAAAAGAAACAGTATTGGGAATCTCAGTTGACCAGAAATTTTGAGGAATTCCTACAGGACAATACAGAGGCAATCAGACAGAAAAGCTAAGTGATGGTGTGAATGTATTAGCACACAAGAGGAGAGCATCACTAAGAGGGCTCCCATGCTCAACGGTGGCAGAGCTGGAAGTAGAACCCGAAGTAGTTCCAGGGCTACAAATATAGATAACAATGGAGCAATAAAGTGGGGACCGGCAGGCCCTCACCTGCAGTATCTCTCACAAAGGCAAGGCAACTATGTTTGGGGTATCTATTTTTTGGGAGAACAGTACCAAAAGTGGAACGATATCCTTTGTTACTAAGTACTGAAGAAAAAGTATCTGACAGTGAACTCTGCTTATAGAGAGGTTTCTCCCATTATACTGAATACAATAAAAAACAAGTCCCAGCAGCTGCTTTAGACCCTCCCCTTAAGCACACTGTATAAACAGAAGCAAAGATGAAGAAGACACTCAGAGGTGCAATGATGAGCTCAGTCAACAATCAAACATTAAGGGATCTCCGACAAGAAGATATATCAACAAAGACAAATTTTTACCAAAGGACAGATGATGCAATCTAAAACAGAACTTTATAATACAATCAATCAACATCATCACATCCTCAGGGAGATATGATAGTATTATCTGAGGAAGGATTACTATGTGGAATATATAAGGAACTCCTATAAATCAATAATAAGACAAAAACTTTATTTAAAAAATGGACAAAATTTTCACCAATGATCTACAAGTAGCCAAGTAAGCATATGAAAATATCTTCACTGTATCAGTCATTGAGGCAATGCAAATTCAACTCACAAACCACTATGAAAAATTGCATATCCACTAGAATGGTTAAAATTTGAAAAACTGAGGATGTAGAGCAACCAGAACTGAGTTCTCAAACATTCCAACAGGAAAAGTATCAATTTCTTATAAAATTAAATATACACTTCCTGTACAGCCTTATCTCACTTCTTGATATTTATCGGAGAAATAAAAACATAGATTCACAAAAGACTTAAATTTGAATATTAATAGCAGTCTATTTAATAAAAACCCCAAATTAAAAACAATCCAAATGCCTATCACCTGGTGAATGGGTAAGCAATGGAATATTGCTCCATGACAAACTACTGATCCAACATACAACAACATGGATACATTTTTTGGATTCCAATTTTTTGGATTCCCTGGGCCACAATGGAAGAATGGCCTTGGGCACCACATAAAATACACTAACACTAATGACAGATGATAAGCTAAAAAAAAAAAAAAAAAAATGCAAGAAAATTTTATGTTTCAAGAAAATTTGGGGGAAGCCGGGATGGCTCAGTGGGTTAAGCACTCACTTTGCAGCGCGGGGGATGGAGGCTTGAATCCCGGCCCCGGCCCGTGTGGAACCATATGCTGAGCTGGGAGCTCCCCCAGTTCAGTTCTCTCTCTGTATCTCACTCTCCCCCTCTCTCTCTCTGCCAAAAATAAATAAATAAAAATATATTTAAAAAAAAAGAAAGAAAGTTTGTAAATTTGTTTTGGGTCGCATTCAAAGCCATCCTGGGATGCATGTGGCCCATGGGCCACAGGTTGGACAAGTTTGTTTTAAAGCATTATAAGTGAAGGAAGCCCAATGTGAGAGACTACATACTGTATTATTCTAATTATATGAAGTTCTAGAACAGGCAAAAACCCAGTGATAGAAAGATGACTGATGGTTACTCTGGGCCAGGAACTGGGAAGAGATGACTGACAGCAAAGGAGCCGGAGGGAAAGCTTTGGGGTGACAAAAATGTTCTACTGGTAATTACGTGATTGCATGTGTTTGTCAAAACTCATCAAATTGTGCACTTAAAATTGTTGAATTTTATTATATGTAAATTATAACTTAAAGCTGATTTAAAAAGTAAAAGTAAAAAGTAGATACAGGAGGGATTTAAAAAGTATAGGACAATACTAAGAATAGCTTTATTTTAATAAACTTGAAAAATCTAGATAAAATGAGTAGTTTACTTATAAAATACAAATGAATAAAACTGACCCAAGAAATAGAAAATCTGAGTAGAGCAATAACCATAAAAGAAACTGAGGTAACATTACTTACCTACCTAAGATCTACCCCACTTGCTTGCTGTTGATGATGGAAGCTTCCCTTTATTTAGGAACATAGTGCATGTGTGACTTAAAAAGAGGGTGGTTTCCCTGGCAGCCCCAAGGAAGTTGTTTCTCTCTGTGCAGTCCCATAAGGTTACCAATAGCTGCATGTGGCTATTTAAATAAAATTAAATAATGTTACAAGCTTAGCTCCTCCATCTCACTAGCCACACTTTAAGTACTCAATAGCCACATGTGACTAATGACTATTGTATTAGTGCAAATGCAGAACATGCTCAAAAGTACAAAAAGTCTATCAAATAGTGCTGGCCTATGTCAATCATGAGAATTCTATTACCTCACCAGTGCTTTGTTCTTGGATGCACAGGTAATAGACCCCAATCAATCTCTGACTACAGGGAACTACTTTTCAAGCATCTTATCTCTTCTCTTATCTTAGAATAATAATAATATATAATAATAATAATTAGGAAGTCCCTAATAATCTAAGCACTTATTTATGCCCAGCTCTTCTCAAAGCACAGCCTAAAATACTGGAATTTAGTCATTCTGCTGGAAACTTGAGAAATTAGGTTGTATCAGCTTATCAGTTAACTACAGCCACAGATATGCTACATATTAATAACACACTACCCCAAAGCTCAGTGTCTTGAGACAGCAATCATTTATTCTCACAGATCTACAGGTTAGCTGACAGTTAGCTGATTTGGCTGCTTCTGGAGGAGGCAGTTTGACTTGCTTGATGCAGTTGTCATCCTCCTACTGGGACCAGCAAAGCAACCCACATTATAAGCTTATCGCTGTTGGCTGAGGTGTAAGAATAGAAATCCAATCACACCTGTACTTTTCAAAGAGCTTGGTCATGGAAAAATTGGTAAGTTTCCATGGTCCAAAGTAAGTCACATGGATGAACTCAAAGTTAAGAGGTGAGACAAGTACTGTACTTTCCTGGGTAAAGCTGTTCATTGCAAAGAGTGTGGATGTAAGGGGATGGGGATGAAAATGGGCCAGTTTCACAATTTATCACATCAACCATAATATTAATAACATGGTAATTATGGAATCATTAACTCTAAAAACCCAAAAAGCTACTGGTTATAGTCGCACATCTACAAAGCAATGTGACTTACAGAAGAGAAGATTCTAATTCTGGCTTTGGCACAGGAAGTTATCAAACCTCGTTGTGCCAATTTTCTCACTCCTAAAATGGAGATGATAGCAGACTTGTGCTTACAAATAAAGTATAATATCACAGTAATAAAAATTTAGCGTATATTCAGTAAGTGGTAGTTGCCATTATCATCATCCTGGAAATACTATAAAATATATTTTACAAAAACCAAACTTTATATGGCAGAATGGTTGACCATAGATCAGTGCATCTCAAATCTGACTGCACATTAGAATCACCAATGGAAACTTTAAAAAATCCTGGGGATGCCACGAAGGAGCAGCAGGTTAAGCGCCTGCTTTGCAGCCCCAGGGTCCAAGGATCCAGTCCTGGCTGCAGCCTGTGTGGATCCTTATGCTGAACTGGGGAGTTGCCCCCAGTCTGGTTTTCACTGGGGTGAGCTTCTCATGTGGGAGGCCCTCAGTTCAGCTCCCAGCTCGTGGGAGCATGCTTCCCATACAGAAGGCCCCCACCTGGTTCCTGCCCTGTATGGCCCCCTGCCCGCCTTTGTGGAATGAAATTATGTCAAAAACTGATGACGTATAGCTATGGAGACTGCTCTGGGCCCACCCAGAGAGAGCTGTCTCTCTCTGTCAAAAACAATGAAAATCTTAAAAAAAAAAAAAAAATCCTGATGCTCAAGTTCTACATTTATAATTCAGAAAGAAATAAAATAATATATTTTTTTCATGTTGTTTGACTCTGTTCCTAAGGGATATGTATCCAGGGATAAATTCATGAACCAAAGAAAGGATACTATTTGATCAAAGCTACTTTGCACCATAATGGTCATTGGCAGCTATTGGTATATTTCTAATCATATTCCAAATCCTTCTTCTGGTTTTCTTCATACCACATAAGTCTCACATTTGATGGTTCTACTTCTTCCACTCTCTTAAATATTAGAGTCTGCATAAAATGTAATTATATGCACTTTTCTATATGGGGCACACTTTTACTATCCTGCACTTAAATATAAAAAGCCATTTGTTCGGAATAGTCTTTCCCACTTTTCTGACTGTCACTGTTCCAGTTTTCCACCCCAAAACCTCCATGACCAGGCCTGCTGAGTTAAGGGCCTTTTCTCCTTGATCCCAACTGCTAGTGTTCTTAACTGTTAGATTTATGAAGTACTTAAAGGCTGGGCAGGAATAGTACCCTATTCAGCATTGTACCTCCGATGCCAAGTCAGCGCCAGGATGGAAATGATATACAAAATAAGGTAAAACAAAGGTCCCAAACTCCATGGATATCCTCCCATTGTTTAAGGGCCTAATTGTACTTTACTCACATTTCTTTTTTGGACAAGAGTCAATCACTTCTAGGAGACTATAGGTAATGCGAAACTATTCTTTATTATTTCTGGCCCAGAACAAGACAGACAAACCTGGCTGACCTGTATCTTTATAGGAAACAAAGATTACTAGAAAAATAAATGCAAAATGTTAAGTTAGTAAGACAACACGAATGATTTTTAATTAAACTTAAATTTAGATTCTTTCTCCATCAAATTATCATCTCCTTATTAAAAGACACAAACTTTAAATTACAACAAATCCATGGTAGACCTAGGTTTAGGTTACAAAGGGCAACAGGAGGATACATTTGCCACATGTGTACATCCAATGTGAGCCCTATGTAAGCGAAGCCCAATCATTACTGATGACTGAAGAGCTCTCAGTGAACTAGCATTATCACAATCTTTTTCTGTTGTGGTAACTGCAGTGAGAGAGCATTTTCATCTGCTGAACCCTAAAATGTTAGTCACATAAACTTGAAAAATGCTCTCATAAGAAGCTTCTTCACCAGCAGTTTCTATTTCCCCCCAAGTCTTTCTAGTTTTAACTTTTATAAAAGATCTATTTTAAGAATTCTGTATTCTTAAAATACAGAATTCTGTACAGTTCTTTTAGGCTGAGCAAAAAGAGGATGTGTGTGTGTGTGTGTAATAGTATCTTTCAAAAGTAAACTATTTTATTTTCAACTGCCAGCTTATTGGCTAATGGGTCTGGCAAAGCTCTAAGAAGCACAGGCATCCAGTAAAGGTACACTTATCCTACTACTGTTCACAAACGCTCTCTGTCCTGCAAGGTTACTGCTCATAAACTGGCTAGTCTTTTTGGTGATAGTATAGGTATCATGGATCATTTCTATTCATGAGAATTTCATCATTTTTACTATCGTCCAACAGGATAATTGAAAATATTTTATTTTATTCAGTTAGAGCCTCAAGTGAACTTAAATACAAGTTGAAAAAAACATCTAGTACGTCTACCTTCTTATGCCTAATGTGACGTCACTTAGAAAAAAGTTACAAGCTTAATAATAGACTACACGCTTAACAGTCATTATTTAGTGATACTGTATATCTGACAATGACCATCAATCATCAGATAACACATCTTCGTTCATAAACTTAGCAACTGTCATGGAGTCAAAACGTGCGGTGGTGTTTTGAATGCAAATGTAATTAATCTGACTCCAAAGGTAACTGAGAACTTTCAGACTAACTTGGAAGCCTGGGCCTCCCCTTCCGCTGCATTACAGCCTCGCGCACCAAGCTAGGAAGCTGCCCAAGTCCAGCCTCCAGGGGCTTGTCTGCGATGAATGTAGATACCCACTTAGTTTTCTTCCGGAAAAAAACCCCCAAAGTGGTTCGTGGAGTCAGGGCAAGGCTGTCAGCGACGGATCGCTCCCAGCAGGCCGGGCGAATAAGCTACCGCGAGGCCGAGAAACACAATAGCCCCTCAAATGCTCAAATAACACATCGCAGGGCTCAGCCCCCGGGGAGAAACACAGCCCCCTTCCCCACGACTCCCCCTTCTCCCGGGGCAGCCGCGGCGGTCCAAAGGCCCGCACAGCTGGGATGGGGAAGGGTCGGAGAGAATCGTGCTGCGTCTCTCTCTCAGCCCTTTAGCTTCCCGGGTTCCAGTACAACCGAGTTCTCCTTCCCTGGGACCTCAGTCTCTGTCCCGAGACGTCTTTCAAACCCGACCTCTGACCCCTGACCCTCCACCCCGATCACCTACCTAGACTGGTTCTCCAAGCCTCTTGAGCCTTTCTGCACCAAGGCCCTCTAAAGCGCCCGCAGGTCCGGTGCACGTAGTCGCCACCCACCGAACATTAGTCTGATGGGGGATCGCGCGCTTTACGCTGGTTTGTGTTGGGGTTCCCGTGGGGGGGGGGCCCAGAAACCTCAGCTCCTAGCTGCAGGGCGCGCGCCGCAGCGTGGGGTCAACGTGAACGCGCCCATCGAGTCGCCCCGCCCCCTTTCTCCGGCAGTGGCTTCAAGAGCCTCTAACACGCAAGTCCTCACGGTAAGCCTGTGAAAGGCTACAGTTAGAGTCTCGCGATAGCTCTTTCCACACCATTAGAGAATACGGAATTGGCTGGAACCTTGAGGAGGCGGGCTCTAAGCGGATACGTACTAAATATGGGCGGTACGCCCCACTGAAGGGGTGGGGCTCCCCTTGAAGGAGTGATGGGTGTCACTTGTGGCTTTAATAAGAAGGCAGAAAATTCTGCAAACGCACCTTTTTTATTGCTTCTAGAAAAATGCCACTAATTAGCTCTAAGAGACCAAGAGGACCGAGAGCTCTTGACTCCTCTACCTAGACTGTTGCCTCTTATTAAGTCATATTGTCTATCCAACAAAAATAAACAATTTGTCATATTGTCTATCCAACAAATAAACAATAAGTCATATTGTCTATCCAACAAAAATAAACATTTTTCCCCGGGAAAAATGAAGGCAAGAGGCGTGCCATTATTTGATGACCCAGAGCTGTGTATATCAACTGTAAGGATCATTCATGCACAGCATCTTTCTCTTTAATAGAAAGATCATTAACAAAATTGCTTGAGAAGTTTACTCTACATTCTAGTTATGCTTGCCTGCACTCTGGAAGTGGAGTTGATGGCTACTCAGTATGAGGAAAGTTTTCCAAAGGTGAGTCTTTTTTGCCATTTCCTCTACTACCGGTACCAACCAATTTGCGGACTGCTTTCCCTCCTGACAAATTGAAAAAATGAGGGTCAAAGTCACTATTCCAGAATGAATTACAATGGCCAAAGCCATTCTGAAAATGTGTGTGATACTAACAGAGAGTGGGAAGAAGAAACATGCTCTTGAACATTACTGCTGGGCAGGGTGATCAACTGTGCTGAATAGCGTCGTGTCAGGTCAAGCGAAAGAAAGAATTAGTATCAGAGGGTTTGTGCATGCTTTGCTATAAGATATGTTAAGGGGAAGGAAGCCATGATCAATTTAATTGTTACCTTTTAATTTTTCCTTGGAGATTTGCCCGTTGGATTCATTTCAAAGACTAAAGTTTGTTTTATCAGACTCAACTTGCAAACTGAAAACTCAGTCTGTGTCCCTTCTGCATCTCATAATCTGCAAAGCAGAATTTGTCATCTGTACCCAAAAAGCAGCATTGAACATGAATTCATAACATAAGGAGAAGAGAGTTGACCACTTCTTTCTGTTTGTTTTGGGTGTTAATAAAGCAATCTTTGTAAATAAGGTAAAAACAAGGAAGGATAAGGTTGAAGTTGAGTCTGTATTATTGACCCTCTTCCCTTCCTTTTCTCCCTTCCCAAACATTACCTTCTCTAGTGGTATATTGTTTACCAACTAATTTGTCAGTACGGTTTTTGGGTATTAAGGAATAGGAATTTGTAGATGAGTCACCTGATGCTTATGACTTAAATAATATTTATTACACAGTTTTTAGAAAAATACAAGTAAAATGTTTTTGAATATTTTAAGGATCTCTATCATGTCATTTATGAAGATTGAAACCATATCAAGCATCTTTTCTGACCACAATGATTTGAAACTACAAATCAATTACAAGAAAAAAATGGAAAAATTTACAAATATGTGGAGATTAAACAACATGCTCCTGAACAACAAGTTGGGTCAAAGGAGAAACCAAAAGACAAAGTAAAAAAAAAAAAAATTTTTTTTGAGACAAATGAAAATGGAAATACAACATATCAAAATTTATGGGATGAAGCAAAAGTAGTTCTAAGAGGGAAGTTCATAATGATAAATGTCTACATCAAGACACAAGAAAAAATCTCAAATAAACAACAATAAACTAATACTATTATATGAATAATTATATAATAATGAATGTGCAGTATAATTATGTAATTGTATAATAATAAGCTTAACCTATATAAAACAAAGTTGCACGTATCACACTTCCTAATTTTAAAATATACTATGAAGTATAACAAAACAGTATTATACTGGCATAAAAAAGACATACAGAACAATGTAACAATATAGAGCCCAGAAAAAAAATCCATGCACCCACAGTTTACTGATCTTTGTCAAGGGCGTTAAGAACACACATGAGGAAAGTATAATCTCTCTTGTTATAAATGCTCATGGTAAAACTGGCTATCCACATGGAGAAGAATTTAATTGGACTCCTCTCTCACACCATATTGAAAAAAAAATTTACTCAAAATGGATTAAATAATTAAACATAAAACCTGAAACTATAAAACTACTAGATGAAAACATGGGGAAAAAGCTTTTACTGAGACACTTAGGAATTGTCTCTGTTGGTCTTTTCAAGATCTATTTTATTGTTTAAGAAAAGGAGAGAGAGAGAGAGAGAGAGAGAGAGAGAGAGAGAGAGAGAGAGAGAGAGAGAGAGAGAGAGAGAGAGAGAGAAGGGGGGAGGGGCAGAGCAGTCTCCATAGTTGGACAGCATCAGTTTTCTACATGGTTTCATTCCACACAGGTGGGCAGGGGCCACACCGGTGGGAACCAGGCTGGGGGCTTCCCCTCTGGGAGGCACGGCCTCTCAAGCCTGGGCCAAACTGGGGGCAAGAATGGAAGAAAAAGCTTTTTAACATTGGTTCAGGCAGTGATTTTTTTCAGCTATGACACCAAAAGTACAGACAATAAAGCAAATATAGACAATGAGATTTGTCTTTTATATTTTTATGGAATTGAATCAAACTTAAAAGTTTCTACACAGCAAAGGAAACCATCAAACAGTAAGAAAGAAACCTACAGAATGGGACAAAATGTTTTCAAACCATATACCTGAGATGAGGTTAGTATCCAATATATATAAGGAACTCAAACAACTCAATAGCAACAAATAAACGACCCCCCCCCCCAAATAACCTAATTAAAACATCGGCTAAGGACCTGAACAGATATTTCTTAAGAGAAAATACAAATGGCCTACAGGTGGATAAAAAGCTATTCAACATTAGCTTCAGAGAAATGCAAATCAAATTTATAATGAGATATTACCTTACACTTGATAGAATGTCTATTATGAAAAAGACAAAGATAACAAATGTTGGTGAGGATATGGAGAAAAAGCAAGCCTGGTATACTATTGATGGAAATGTAAATTAGTGTAGCCATTATGGAAAACCATATGGAGGTTTCTCAAAAAACTGCAATCACCATTTGATCTAGCAATTGCATTTTTGCCTACTTATTCAAAGGAAGTGAAATCAGTGCAGGTATCCTAAAGAGATATCTGCATCCCTATGGTCACTATGCAATATATGCACAATATACAATATATGGAAAAAGTCTAAGTGTCCACTGATCGATGAAGTGGATAAAAAATTGTGGTACACACACACACATTCACACACACATGTATCTATATATCTATATCTTTCTATCATCTATCGATCATCTATCTATCTATCTATCTACCATCTATATTTATTCTCTCACTCTCTATCTCTCTGTTTTTCTGTCTACAGCTCTACCTCTCTACCATCTATCTGTTTCTATCTTCTATCTATCTATCTATCTATCTATCTATCTATCTATCTATCTATCTATCTATCTATCTATCATCTATCTATCATCTATCATCCATTTATCTATTATCTATCTAGCTGTCTAGGCTGTCTGGAAAGTATCTAGCCATGTAACCATTCTAGTTATATTGACAATGGTTGGATTTTTCCCAGACAGCCCTCATTGATAAATGATTGTTATTTAGCCTCAGAAGAAAATCTTTTTATTTGTGACAACGTGGATGAATGGATTAACCTGGAAGACATTGTGCTAAGTGAAATGACCCAGACATAGAAAGATAAATACTGCAAGATATCACTTCTTGGAATCTGGAACATTGGAACTCTTAATGCAGAGAGTAGAAAGGTATTTGCTAGGGTCTGAGGGATGGGAGAAATGGGAACATGTTGTTCAAAGGGTACAAAAATTTAATTATATGGGATAAATATATTTTGGAGATCTAAAGCTCAGCAACATTGTGACTATAGTTGTTTATACTTGCTAAGACAGTTGATTTTTTAAAAGATTTATTTTATTGTTTTTTTGTTTTTGTTTTTGTTTTTTTAACAGAGAGAGAGAGCGAGAAGGGGGAGGACCCAGAACAATCTCCATAGTTGTGCATCATCATTTTTTGACTTGATTTTGATTCACACAGGTGGGCGGGAACTAGGCCTGGGGCCTCCTGTGTGGGAGGCATGCCCCCTCAAGCTGGGGCCTGAACTGGGGCGCGAGAACCAAACTAAGAGCCTCCCACATGGGAAGCACACCTCAGTTCAGCATATGGGGCTGCACGGGCTGGGGCCAGGATTCGATCCTCAGTCTCTGGGGCTGCAACTCAAGCACTTAACCTGCTGAACCATTTCAGTTTCCCCTGACAGTTGATCTTAAGTACCCTCACTACAAAAAATATATAATACTATGGAATGTGAGAGGTGTTAATTAACTTAATGTTCATAATCATTTCACAATATATATGCATGTTAAACCACCAAGTTGCATACCTTAATATATACAAATTATATTGGTCAATACGGCATGCAATAAAGTTGAAAATAGAGTGATAATTGAGAAATTTTAATAGTCTGAGCTTTCCTCATCAAAAAATGACTCATTTGTAATATAGTAGGTATTACAATATATATTACATTAATTTTGATCCTTTGAAAAGTAGTTATCTATGTAGAAGAAATTCTTAGCCAATAATTATAACAATAGCTAGAATTATTTGCCTACCCTAAGTATTTTTAACAAATGAGGGTTTTCTATATTTTGTTTGACAAAGGGGTGACGGATAATATTTTTCCTGTTTTATCAGAAACTAATGGAGTCCTATTGCTGTAAGCCTGTTTTCTCCTGTGCAGAATATTTCTTCAATTTATTTCCAGTTAAATGTGATATACTAAGATGAATCTGAAAAGCATAAATTTGTATCATAAAGGAGAATAATTAATAATGGATATATTGACAGAAATAAAGTATTTATTCAAGTATATAAAATAAATTTGAACCATCAAGTAATTATTACCTTGATTACAAGAGAGGCAGCTTCTTATGTGAAATAGAATATTTATGAATGGGTTTTCAGTCATTTTGAATACAGATATGAATTTAAGAAACTTTTCAGATTTATTGAAGTTCCTCTGCCTTAAAGTGTTAGTTTTAGTTAATAAATTTTACATCATCCTCATCCTTTTTAAATGGTGCAAGCTTAAAGGAGATACAACGGATATTTCTATAGTGACCGCTGGCTACATAGTCATTAGAAAATTCAAGATAATGAAATGAATGATAGAGAAAAACTATGTAGATGTAAATACATGTTGCTTTTAGTTCCTTTGTATCATGTGCTTTATTTTCTAATTAGAGATAAATGTAACTATGTGGAAGCCACAAAAAAATGTTTCATTGCCATTATCTTGTATGGGTCTTTTTGTTATTTTAGAGTGTTTTTTTGTTTGTTTGTTTTTAAAACCTGGTATGTTAAAGTAATTTGTGGGGGGAATGCTAGGATGGCTCAGTGGTTGAGCGCCTGTCTTGCAGCCTCAGGGTTTGAGGATCGAATCCTGGACCTGACCCATGCAGACCCATATGCTGAACTGGGCCCTCCAGTTCAGTTATCACCAGGGTTTGCCTCCTATGTGGGAGGCCCCAGCCTGGTTCCTGCCCTGTGCAGCCCCATGTCCACCTGTGGAATGAAACTATGTAGAAAACTAATGATGTGCAACTATGTAAATGGCTCTGAGCCCTCCCCCCTCTCTCTGGCTCTGTCTGTCTCTCTGTCAAAAACAATAAAAATAAATCTTCAAAAATAATGTGTGGCAAGTATCAAAATATCGATCTAGACAGGTTTCCCAACTTAGTCTGAGCCTGCCCTTATAATTTAATGTCCTTCCATTTCTTGGAGAAACCTGAGTGCCTTGCTACTGTGGGGTCAACTCTCATAGAAATATGGTCATTGCCCACATTTTGAAGGAGAATACTGTAGCTTGGTAGAGATCCTACCAGAAAGTTATAAGAAGCTTTGCTAGTGTGAATGAGGTTTTAAATAATGCACAGAAGAGTAAAAATAGAGACCAATTTCTGTTCAGATTTGATATCTCTACTACCTTATTTAATACAATAAAAAATATGAAGTCAATGAGGCAGATGTACCCTAGGCAGACATGGTAGGAGCCCTAGCAATGTGGGAGTAATTAAAGGATACAGGAATTGACTCCTCACTACTCTGTCTCTAAAATATCCCTTCACAACTGTCTTAGTATTTGAATGTATGTAGTTAAATATTTATTTCTTTGGGTAAATATATTCCATATATAGGAATCTTTTTAAATTTACACTTGATAAATTCTGTCCAGTAAATATTTTATGGAATTGTTTGTCGAACACTTTACAAATTTCTGGGAATATGAAGTTAAATGAAGTAGAGTCCTTGTCAATTTTGTCACTGTCTAGTAAGAAAAGATAGACATGTTAAAAATAGTGTAATATACTTTCATATGTGCTGCGATAGAAGTGCATATTATTGTGAGGGCACAAATGAGCAAATGACAAACTCTTATTTGTTGGGATGATTAGAAATTGCTTCACAGAGGAAAGGTTAATTGACTATTAAAGAATTAATGAGTATGTTCCAAGTAGACAAGGAAATAAGGTATCTTTAGTAAAATAAACCTAAGTGTGAGGGCCTGAACATGTAAAGTAGACTGGAATCATTTGAGGAACCTTTACACTGTTGACCATAGGTTGAATGAAGAGCAAAAGTGAAGGCATGCCAAGATAGCTCAGCTGTTGAGTGCTGAAAAGATCCCATGGATCTCTCAAGAGGTCATTAGTGACTTTTCCTTGAGATGTTTAAGGGGTGTTAAAGGGGGGATTTCATTTGCCCTAGGTTGAAGAGTAAATAAGAGGTGAAGAGAAGTGGTCATCCAGGGTACAGTTTCTTTCTAGGACTTGGTTGTGAGTGGAAAGAGGTTCAGTAGGAGGTGAGGAATAATCCAGGGTCAATGGAGGAATTTTTATTTACTTTTTTATTGTTTGATTATTTTATTTATTTTTATCAGCTTTATTGAGGAAGAATTGATTTGTAAACACAGTCTACATTCAGGGGGTATAACTATTTTTTAGTCTTCCTTTGTATTTGATGTTCATCCCTGCCTTCACGAACATCACTATCTTCCTAAACAGGGATCTACCCTGCTCTACTCATTTTGTCTCTTCAGCAAATCTTCCCAAAAAAGCACACTGAACTAGAAATGAGAAGACTTGAATTCTAGTGTCATGTCTTGTCCCAACCACGTTTATGATTCTGGACAGGTCACTGAATTTCTATGACTTCTTTTTTCTTTTCTTTTTTTTTTTTTTTACAGGAATGAAAGAATAGTTTATTGATAGAGAACATAGTGAAAGTATACTTCCAAGAGATGGAGGCAGTCTTGAGCAAGAAGAGGTGACTCAAAAGGCCTATGACTTTTAATTTATTTATTTTCAAACTATAATAGTTGAGAAGAACCTTTCTAGCTCCATCTTTCTATGTTTCTTTGACTACCCTTGCATACAAAGGTATAAACATAATTGTTAATAGATAACAACTTAAATGGCTTCTGTCTTCGGGGTCAATTGTGTAGTAATAATATTCAAAGCCTTGAAGAAATTATTCTAACAATTTAGATTCCAGGTACCAATAAGAAGTGGGAGATTTTGGAGGGCATGTACCTTCCTGGTACCTGGAAATTATGCTACATAGACATTATAAGCAGAGGTTATAGAAAATAAGAAGAATGGTTTCAGAGATGAGGTAAAGATGGCATTAAAAAATGAGTATTGCCTAAAGTACAAATTCATCTATATCTGTCCCTTTTTGAACATTGTAATCAGAGAATATTATGTTTTGTTGGTTAAGAAACCAGCTGAGAAACAGTAAAGTTGTTTTTCTTTTTTTTGTCAAGTAATGGCCAGAATTGTGTATATGTGGCTTATGTGTTGAGAAAACAATAGGAAAATGCCATGCAAGCAATATGAGGAAAACAATGAACAGGAATAGCTATACTGCAAGACTGGGGCCTTTCTGTTGGAATGTGCACAGTTAAGTCTGTGAAACAGTCTAATGACTGCTGTGTGCTAACAGAAGAAAATCCCAAGCCAATTTTGTTTTTGAAATATTAGCAAATTTAGCCTGAGAATAATAGCATCAAAAATATCTCTTGTGTATCTTGTGGGAAACAAAGCTGCTCAAACCTGCACAAGCAAACAAATATTTTATTTCTCCCTGAAAAGATAAAATATTCAACCAGAGAGTAACCATTTACTTTTAGCTACAATATTTAGACTAGACTAAGAAGCAACTGAAGGACAGGGATAGCTCCCTTGAGCGGAAAGAGAAGGAGATTGCATTTTTAACTTCTATCTATGGTTATTTGTCACATTTAATTAGCTTAATAAAATTAAATAAACATGATTTTGTAGCTAAAACATGTTGTGAATTAAAGATTAAGCATAAAGGAATTAGATTTTAGGATATAGGAATATGCTACTCTGACTCTAAAGTAAATCTTTAGATATAGAAGATGAATAGGTTGCTAGAAAGATATTAATGATATATTTAATTAATTAGTTAGAATGTTGAAAATAGCACAAGCTAAAAATATATCATCAATATGCTGAGTTAACAACTCTATTGTTCACTTCACATACGTGGTAGACTAAATTTAATTTTTAAAAAGCTTTTCTTTGCAAAAGTATACCGGTACATGACATGAAAATGTTCTTTTTAAAAAAATTTTCATAGCATCTTTATTCTTTTTTGTTGTTAAATTTATTGGGGTGACAATGATTTATATCAATTACATTGTTTCCAGTTGTACAATTCTACATTACATTGTCTATACATCCCATTATGTGCTCACCACCCAGAATTAGCTCACTTTCCATCACCATATGTTTGATTCCCCCTCCCTACTCTCCCCCCACCCCTCTCTTCCACCCACCTCCCCCCTTTACCCTCAGGTAACCACTAAACTATTGACTGTGTCCATGACTCTTTGTTTCTTTGTTTCTTTCAGGTTTATAATCCACCTATAAGTGAGGCCATATGTTTCTTGATTCTTTCATTCTGACTTATTTCTCTTAATAAGATGTTTTCAAGGTCCGTCCATGTACACAAATGGCTGTATTTCATCTTTTCTTATTGCTGAGTATTATTCCATTGTATAAATATACCACAGCTTCTTTATCCAGTCATCTATCAGAAGACACTTTGGTTAATTACACAACTTGGCCACCATGAACAGTGCTGCGATGAACATTGGGGTACATGTATTTTTGCAGATTAAGGTTTCTAGGTTTTTTGGGTAGATACCCAGGAGAAAATGTTCTTATAAGCTGTTTTAAAAGACTACTGAATTTACCTGTACAGCAAATAATAGTAGGCATTAAAGCCATGCTTGTTTCTACCAAGTTTAGCAAGGACAGATGTTCAAGTTATAGGATTCTTTTCTATGTGATGTATTTATTTTAATGCTAAATCTAAAAGTTAGTCTAACTCTCATTTTTCTATTTACAATACTCTTTAAAACTTTTTTTTCCATTGAATATCTGACCTATTTAGTTATTTAAAAAATAGTTCTTTGGGATGCTGTGATAGCTCAACAGGGTGAGCACTTGCCTTGCAACTGCAAGGTCCTGAGATTGAGTCCTGGCCCTGACCCGTGCAAACGCATATGATAAACTGCAGCACAACTGGTAACTACTGAGCCCCATGGTGAAGGTTCTTGCCTTCCATGCAGGAGGCCCCAGTTTGGTTCCCACCCCACGCGGCCGCACATCCACCTGTGAGGAATGGAGCTATGTCACAACTAATGTGCAACTGTGGAGGTTGCTCTGGGCCCTCCACACTTCTCTCTCTCACCTTCTCTCAAACAATGAAATAAATCTTAGAAACAATAGTTCTTTATTTTTAATCCCTTAAAATTGCAACTACTAAAGATACTGATACCAATGAGTAATTATTGCAGAAAGTAATATTTAGCCTCTCACACTGATAGGCAGATTGTCATCAATATAGAGCATGTTGGCATGTTCTACTATCTGGGAGGAAATTACTTGATAGGTAAATATAATTGTTTAAATGAAAAATGCATGGCTATTCATTCAACTGTGCATTTTAAAAAGTATTAATTTTGTCACCTAGAAAAGATTTGATATGCAATTAATAGAATTTCTGATGCATTTTGACTTAGATAATAAAGAAGACGTCTGGAGGAAGATGATTACAGGTTAGCTTTAGCAGCCCGAGTATAACATTTCACTTTGTTAGCATTGCCGTGCTTTCACTGGGCTTCTCTTCATGGTGTCAAGATGGTTGCTGCAGCTCTGGGCTGCAGGACCATACAACCAGTATCCTGAATAGAAAGACAGAGTCAGGGCCATAAAACTTTCTACTTGCAAGGATGATGTTTTTATCTAGGAACAAAGGTTTTCCCCAAGCTTCCCAGCTGACTATCTCTTATGTCTCATAACTATTGTCATATGGCCACCTCTAGCTCTAAGGAGTATGGGAAAGAATATGTAATGAAGGGAAATACAATCATGGGATTTCTGTGATGAGTTTGTATCAATCATGAGTCCTTTTGTAGGGTTAGCAGAAAGGCCTGCCTTTCCTGAGATCAAGGAATCATAGCCAGCTTCCTGAATTCAACAAAGATTCTGTTAGGGAAGACCTGACAAAATAGAGAGTAAGATTTTTTTCCCTTCTGTTCTGGAATTATGGCTAAGGGCCCAAGTTGGCAATAAAAAGAAAAAGTATTCCACCCATGACAAGCCATGCCCACCAGCAGTTGAAGCTGGCCATTGTCCTTTAGGTCGTGCTGAGATGTGCCAGTTCTGAGAAGAGGCTCTGATGCCACCCACCTGTCCTGTCACTCAGAGCCATGATAAGAAGAAGGTGGTAGGATTTGAAGGAATGCAGTGTTTGTGAGAAAAGGCTATTCCCTTCTCTCCCTCTCCTCAAGGCTAAGGGAAGGGAAGCTCCCAAGATAATAATTTGAAGATGGTGATGGCTGCAAGAAGGGGGCAGGCATTTCACTTCCTGAATGACATCTACTCACATCTGCCTTTTTGGATTCTTGAGTAATTTGGAAGCATAGACACAAGTAATCCCAGAGAACTCATAGAAATTACTTGTCACATTATTTACTTATTCTCTGTTCTCTTAGCATAGATGCTTATTGTTATGTAGGATGGTTTTGTTGACTCCTATGCCCAACAATTCTGAATACTTATGTGAGCTATAGTTGTAAGGGGTAATTGGTGATGTATTTTGGTCTTGGTGTGATGGTATTTTAACTAGAGATCCAAGAATATCCAGATTATCTCCTCCTCTATCTCTCCCCTGGATTTCTGTGCAAGCAACATATCTAAAAAGCAATAGCAGAATGAACATCCAAAACCCACATTATCAATGACCATGCAGGCTTCCAATAACCCCTGATAAAGTTGAATCTTAGGCTCCATCCCTAAGCTGTGACCCTATTTACTGTTTGGCCTCATTTCTCAGCTTGATCAGATATGCTCAGCAATGGAGGAATCAGCAGAGTGAAGAGACCAAGAGAAGTGCAAGATGTGTGAAACACCAGCCACCCCTTCTCCAGATCTATGCTTCCAGAGTTATACTCCTAGCTTGGGTTAGGATGAAGGTATCAGAAGGTCTTTGAATCAGATATGAAATTAAAATAAAAAATGAACAAGACTAAGTCTAATAAACTGGGATCAGACTGTTCTAATAACTAATAGAGCTAAAAAATTATATACTCTGGATACAATAGAAAGCGAATATTTTCTCAGAAGTGACAGGAAGTTCAGTAGGAGAAATTTCTTAAAGATTTTTTTGGGAAAAAAAGCACAAAGCAAAAACAACTATTATAACTCAATGTTATTGTGTGTGTGTGTGTGTTGTGTTTGTAGGCCAATTACATGGTTGTCATATCTGTGCTGTATTGTACATGTGTGTTTATATAAGTATACAGGTATGTCTGAATTAATTTATTATTAGCTGTGAACTCAAAATAGAAAATAGAAAACATAGTAAAGGACAGCAAATTATTTACAATATGCAAATGTCAATGGGAAAATCCAAGCACCAAGGAATTTAACTGTGGAGAAAATTAGCAGGATGCCAATGTTTATCCAAATACTCCAGGAAGCCTTCTCATGGAGTAAAAGCATTAATCTTATGGAGCATGTATCTTCCGTATATACTTGTTATGAGTCAATCACAGATTTAACTTTGAGTTTTCTCGGGGCCAATGCAAAGCAGCTTTTTATTTTTGTATGTGATTCAAGGCAATATAATATAGAACTTAAGTAGTTGCTTAAAAATAAGGTCATCACTAATATAAAGAACACTATGGGGGACGCCGGGATGGTTGAGCAGGTTAAGTGTTCACTTTGCAGCCCTGGCCCGGTCTGTGTGGACCCATATGCTGAACTGGTGTGAGGCCCCAGTTCAGTTCTCACCTTCTGGTTCAGTGCCTGGCTCAAGGGGGTGTGCCTCCCAAGCAGGAGGCCCCTGTCCGGTTCCCACCCTGGGAACGAAACTGTGTCGAGAACTGATGATGTACAACTATGGAGACTGCTCTGGTCCCTCCCGTCTTCTCTCTTTCTCAGTCAAAAGCAATAAAATACATCTTAAAAACAAAACAAAACAAAAATACACTATGTACTATAACAACACTATCCTCAACACCATCCTTGCTGAAGAGCCAATGATGAGTTTCCTAGCTTGTATTTTTAAAAAAATGACAATTTGGATAAAATAAAGTAACTATAATCATTGTGATTACAAAAATAAGTGTATCATCTAAGACAATCATTATACTATATCTATCTATATCTATCTATCTATCTATCTATTTTTTAAAATTTGTTTTTATTGTTTTTGACAGAGAGAGAGAGAGAGAGAGAGAGAGAGAGAGAGAGAGAGAGAGAGAGAGAGAGATACAGAGACAGAAATAGAGAGAAGGGGGAGGGCCCAGAACAGTCTCCACAGTTCCACATAGTTTCATTCCACAGGTGGGCTTGGGGCTGCACAGGGCAGGAACTGGGCAGGGGTCTTGCCCAGGTGAGAACCGAACTGGGAACACATCCCAGTTCAGCATATGGGTCCGCACAGGCTGGGACCAGGATTCGATCCACGGTCCCCGGAGTTGCAAAGTGAGTGCTTATCCCACTGAGCCATCCCGGCTTCCTCTATACTACGGTATATTTTTTGAGGGGAGAAATCATTAGGATTTTTTTCATGGTTCCTAATTTTGTGTTTGCTATTATTATTTGTATTTTAATATTAAAGAAATGGAGTCTGACAGGGCATAGGTAATTTGCTCAAGGTTACCTCATAAGTAAGCTAGTTAATTATAAGTTTCAAAAACAGATCTTCCTGAACCCAGATGCATACTCATTCATCTGTTCAATATTGCCTTTCTATGAAAAATGAATGGAGACACAATCCATTATAAGATTTAGAAGAAATATAACATGCATGCGAGAGTATAATTCCCCATTAGCTATAAATTCTGGTGTTCAAAAAAAATTTTAATTTATTTGAGTGACATTGGTTAATAAGATTAAATAAGTTTCAAGTGTACTATATTATATCATGTCTATATGGCATTGTGTACTCATCACCCAAAGTTTAGTCTCCTCCCATCATTGTTTTTTTTTTTCATGTATAGTTACTTAAATATTGCTTTCCTATAAACAACCTTGATTTAAATTCTGTTTCCATACTCTCTGTTTTTAAAAAGCATTTCTTTATCTCTGCCTTTCCCTAAATGTAGAGTTCTTTAGTTCATGAGAGATTATTTCAGCTTCATACTCTTTCTAATTAGTGATTCATTATATCTAGATCCTGTAACTGACTGGTTGGGTCTCAGTGATGTTTACAAACTGTGTATTTTTCTCTTCTAAGTGAAAAATAAAAGAATATAAAGGGAAAAAAAAGTACTTCTGAATTTACACCCTTGGAGCAAACTCTTATCCCACAGTTATGTTCTCCAATAAGTTCAGTTACTCATGGCAGTATCTGTTTACTACCAAAAACTATCATAATATTATTATACTACCTTTGCTTTTTTTTTCTTTCTCATCAGATTATTATTTCTAAGAAATGAGGCTTTATTTTTAAATAAAAATTTTCAGCTCATTTTGAGTTCAACTGTTTTTAGTGTTTTATAGTATGTTTTCTGTTCAGGTCCATGATTTCTCTTCAATTTAGTCAGAGTCACTTTTCTAAATCTTAAATATAATGTTACTTATGCTACCCTCACTAATTTCAACCCTCTCAGTGTATTTGATGCCATCACTCCAAACCTCTTAACATGGTTTATAAAGACCTTAATCATGTCTTTTTCTCTCTCAAAGAACCTGCCTACGCTTACATAGTTTCCCCGTCCCATCCCACTGTTCTATGCATTAGCTTTGCCAAACCATTTATAGTTCCTTCCAGCACCACATCCTCTTTTGCTTCTGAGCTATTGCAGTTTCTCTTCCTAGACCATCATTTTGCCTACTCATTCCCTTCTTCCCTTAGGTAACTCTCAATCTTCATTTCAATGTCACTTTCCCTGGGAAGGCTTTCCTGATCTTTGGAGATTGGGACCCTTCCCACATTGTCCCAATAGTGCTTTAGGGGGTCTATTATCATGTTAGTTTTCATGCTATTATGTACTGGTTATGTACCTGCTGTGCTTCTTTCTAGACTCCAAGTTTCTGGAAGGCCAGGACTGTTTCTTGTTCACTATGGTGTTTGGAGTACTCAACAGAGTTCTCATTGAATAAAAGGGGGAATGAACTATCTTTGATGGTGGGTAAGGCAGGTGAAGAAACCTAGTAAACTTTGATTCCTTGAATTCATCATCATTTATGGAAGATATTTTGTAACTATTTTGTTTTCCATTTAGTATAACATTTTAATACATTAACATATTTATTGCAGGAACTTTTAGGAAAGAATACAGAAAAAATGAAATTATACTATCTTCTAGAGCTAATAACTATTAATATATATATATTTTTAAAGATTTATTTTTTTGATTTTTGACAGAGAGAGAAACAGAGACAGAGACAGAGAGAAGGGGGAGGGCCCAGAGCAGTCTCCATAGTTGACAGCATTAGTTTTCCATATAGTTTCACTCCACAGGCGGCACAGGGCTGCACAGGGCAGGAACTGGGCCGGGAACCTCCCGCATAGGTCCCGGCAAGAATTGAACTGGGGGCACACCCCAGCTCAGCATGTGGGTTCACATGGGCCGGGGCCGGGATTTGATTCTTGGTCCTCAGGGCTTCAAAGTGAGCACTTTACCTGCTGAGCCATCCCAGCTTTCCCAATATTTTGATGTAATTTCTTTCCAGTCTATTTTTTTAGCTATATATGTACTTTGCATGCTATTTAAAAAGAAAACTTGGGGCAAATAGCAGTTTTAATTTTTAATAACTATTTCTTAAATCACCACCAAAATAAATCCATGCATAAGATGTGACCCAAAAATTGATGATTAAAAAAAGACATATTTTTATATACAAGTGATTATTTTTCCTTTTAGAAAGTCAATAATTTTGTTGTTGGTCAAACAGTTTTGGAGCTACTTTTCAGAATTGTCTTAGAGCCAAATACATATAATTTCTTTAGAATCACACTTCATTTTAAATCCAAAACATCCATTTATTCAACAAATACTTACTGAATTATAGGCACTATTTTAGGTCCTGGAGATTAAATTGTGAGCAAGACACAGTTATCTTTCTCAAGACTCTTATTTTTTTTTCATTACTTAAGAATTTTGTTGACAGTTGTTCATTCCCACAAAATTAAATCTATACTCAAAGGATGATTATTTGCTATACACAATAATATTAAAAACAATGCCTTGCTATATATTAAAAAAACTTTCACAACTATTCTAAAACATTTTCATTAATGGCGCTATAGTTGGAATGAGTCATTATTTTGGAAGTGACCACAGCAATTGTGAATGAGACCAGGTAAAATACAAATTAAAAAAGAATTAGTGATATCATTTTAAACTAAATGTCATCTCATATAAAAGGGTCAAATAGCTCTTTTTTATGATTTTATTTAGAATACAAAATTTTCATAGATAGTTGAATTCGAAATTAATTTTGAAGAGGGCAAATACATATGAAAGAAATAAAAAATGAGTGATTTTCTTTCTTTTTTTTTGTGCAGTGAAAGTTATGAGCTGAGGCATGGAAAAATGTAAGGCTTACTTGGTTAGAAAAAAATATGAGTAGGAGACTGGGATGAAATTCTATCAGTGGCCTTTAATTAATGGCCACATCAGAATTACCTGGGAGACTTTCTAAAATAGACCTTCCCTATTCTGATAACCCCCTGGGCATATTCAAATCAGTGTTCTCTTTCTCTGGTCAGCTCTTCATCGCCAACTTTGCCCACTTGAGAGAAAGGAAGGGATGGATATAAATAGTTACCATGTTTGGCTTGCATGAACCCCTTCCATAGTCAATGGCCTTTGGGTGCCAGGTGCATTTCAACTTTATTCTATTGAAAACTGAGATATAGTGGAGGTTTTGAACCATGGAGTCAAAAGAATAAGGGCTGTGTGTTAGATATATCAACATTTTTTGATATGCTCGATTGATAATAATTATATTGTAATTTTTTTTGTTACAGTGAGGCAGGAGTACAACATATTGCTGTTTAGAACAGAAATAATAAATTATTTTTGTGTGTGTAGGCGAATCTGTAGTAAAATAATTTTTTTCTAATGAAAGCTTTTATTGGATCTGAAAATTTAGATACTTCTCTTGCTTAATTGTTTGAAGGTTGACTGTGAGGCTGCAAGTAGGTTACTGCCATTATTAGAACTGTTATAAAAGATGGCTATTTTAAGCAAATAGAACAATCACCTGTAAAGCTTATGTCCTCAGCGGATGAAAGGTGCAAAGGAAAATATTTCAAATTCATGTTCTTTATTACTTAAGTACTTTGTGATAAGAGAGCATCAGTTCAAAGCTTAAGAAAAGATGAAAATAAGTAACAATTAGCTCAGTTCATATGTGGTCAATTTTTATACACTTATGAATTTGGAAGAAAGATAGTGTGATGCAGCATGCTCCTAATTTGTTCCCTAAGATCAGGCAAGGAACTGATTCCTGGTGCCTAATTTTCCCATTGATTGGTCTAAGGTCATATGTTTATTTTATGCATCTTATATGATGACTCTGATAATCTTTTCTTTTTTTAAAAAATATATTTTTATTTATTTATTTATTTTTGACAGAGAGAGAGAGAGGGAGAGAGAGAGAGAGAGAGATTCAGAGACAGAGAGAGAACTGAACTGGGGGAGCTCCCAGTTCAGCATATGGTTCCGCACGGGCGGGGCCGGGATTCGATCCCCTGTCCCCGGCACTGCAAAGTGAGTGCTTAACCCACTGAGCCATCCCAGCTTCCCCTGAGAATCTTTTCAAATCATTATTTTCAAATTATATATCCACAGCATTGGATAATGATTAACTCCCAATTATTTATGTGTTATCGTTCTTATTTTTACCTTTGCAAAATATCTGCTTCATTTGCTATTGGTTAATACAGTGATAGAAATGGTTTCTTAATATTTGGAACAAATTCAATAGTTTGTAGTATAAATATGTTTCTAAATGGTTTAATAGTAACTAGGTGAGTTATTATACTAGCACCTGAGAAACAGTTGCAATGTAGTCTTCCTACATTGTATGGAGAATAAATTAGAAACATCTGTGAACTGCTTGGCTTTGATCTTCTTAAAGAAAGGCATTAAAATAATGTGACATTTTTATTGTTCAGGGAGAATGTGTTCATTCATTTATTCAACAAATATTTTAGCACCTATCATGAGCTAGATGTTCTTTTAAACATTGAAGATACAGTGAGGAACAAAATAGACCATAGTTGTGGTCTTCCCTGTGTTTCCAGAATAATTGTGTTTGCCTTATTCCTCTCAATCGTATTATACTGTAACAGTTTAAAAATAAAAGTGTGACAGTTGTGGCAGAACATATGTGACCAAATGTATGTTTTCTAGTCCATCTGCATGAGTCCTCAGAGCCACTGATGAATTCTAATAGCTTACGAAATTTGATTCTATGCCTGCGTATATGGTTATAGCTAATTGATCAGATTAACAAAACAATTGAATATATATGGTTTACTTTGTTGATCAGCCATGTTTTTGCTATAAGAATGTTTCAAATTTCTGAAAGGAAGAGTTATGATAATGTTTTGAATTTGTATTGCCTTTAGTTTAGAATAAGGCCCAATGAAGATATGGCAATTTTCCTGTATGCAATGCAGATAGCCAAATTGAATAAATAAACTAAAAATTCTCAGTGGGTCTCAAATGATCTTGCCCAACCTATGGATTAAGTATAAGAATGTAAGAAGTGTCATACTAGATTAAATTAATTGTCCATAGAGCCCAGTATTTTGTGGAAGATAGTGATATTCATTTTCTACAATATTGATCTACTTTGAACATTAATTATATTCCATTAATAATACATTTCATATCAATTTTACACAAATTTATTTTCTATAAAGACCTTCTTTGATCCCATTTCTATTTTCAGTCAGTAATACCTCTTCATTACTGAGTTTATTATGTATTGCACATACTTCACTTCCATATTTCAATGACTATAAATTTTACTTTTCAAAATACCTTGTAGAGTACCTAAAATTTGGAATATGTGCTCAGCTTGTCATTTTGTTCTTCTTTTAAAAATATCTGTTCTCAATCATGTCTTACCTTTCTTATTTGAAGAGTATGAATTTTCAACTGATTTTATGTGGAAAAATTTACATCCTTTTGCTCATTTATAATCCAGACCTGTTGTCTATGATGTCCTTTATGATGCAGAGCAATGGGAAGTGTGATCACAATTTTGTTTATGGGTAATATTTGTTTTATAACTATATAAAAATGAGCATTTTGTTTTCCTTATTGTTACAGCAATACATTTAAATTATTGTCTTGAGATATGTTGGCTTACCCAAACCAAGATACTTCTAACACTTTTGACCCTGCTAAAATCACATATTGAATGTAATATACTACCCTATTAGAACCAAATTCATACTGTCAGCTCTTCTGAATTTATTCACTTTTAACATTATTTGAATGTTTATAGATTAGTGTATTGACCTATATTTGTTAAATTGTATGTAATTCATTCTTCCAGTAATCTTCTTCAATCCTACTCATAGAGCCTTCCCTTATATATCTGCACATGTATTGCATCCTGCATGTCTTGGTAAGTCTTAGTTTCCAGAAAGAAAGCATAGTTGGAGATCTTGTCTTCTCCTTTCTCAATGCCTTCTTCTTGCCTTATTTTTGTCTTTGTGACTTCTAAAGTTTGATCTTAATTGATTATCAATAAACTTAATTGATAATTTCAAATTGATACATTTGAAATAAATTTTTAACACTTGTAATACGTAATTTATTTATATGCATAAATCATATGTTAGGATCCCCAAGTTCTTCCTTTTTAAGATGATTTGTTTCAGTCAGCCCGAATGTATATTTTTTACTTGGACTATACTGAGAACAGATAAATCTGAATATTTAATTATTCCTTCAGTAGTATAATCCTTTCTAAACTATGTCAATGTGATATGTTAAAAATATTCAGCTTTGAGGAGCCCATATTGAAGCTAAATGTGAACTTCAGAGACATTACTTTCTCTAATCCTGCAAATCATACTTACTGGTCTACATATGCACAGAGATGTGTGTACATTTACTATATCTATGAAGTATTCCAGGAAAATCATGTTCAGGGCTTATCCTACTAGATTAGCCTTATCTAAAACAGAAGTTAAATGGCTAACAAAGGAAGTGAGATACTCCGGGGCACTTGAACTGAACACCTGTGGCTTGCTCTTAGAGCAGAGATCTTTTCTTAGGGCATAAGCACAGAACCGTTTTATCCTATGTGTGAATACAGAAAGTTACCTTCTATTTTCCTTGAGCAAACATATAGTTTCTTCCCAAACTGAGATGTTTTAGGACTAAAGGGTGTGTATGTGGTTCAGTGCATTATTTATGAAAAAAGAAAAAAAATCCCATCCTGTATATGTTGCCTCAGAAAAACCCAGAAAACCAAAAACAAAAATACCAAAACTGGTTTGGAAAAAAACCCCAAAAAACCAAAAACCAAAAACCCAAATAACCAAAAAACCAAAAACAAAAGATCAGGACCAGAATGCGAATTAGCTTCTGCTCTTGAATGGAAGCATCATTTTATTTCATACATTTCAAGGACCATACTAAAGAGTATTTAAAACTAAGTCATGTGGCTTGTCCCCTCCAGCCTAACATGGCATCATTCCATAGGACTCATAAGCTGATCTCTCTGCTCTACAGACAACACAGATAGAAATCTTTGAGCAAGAGTGGAAAGACACACACACTCACTTGTGTTTCCTCTCTGAAGAAGCCGGGACGTTCTGCTCAGCCAGCGTCTTCCCAGAGGCATGTGATTGAACTTGCACTTTTCACACAGTGAGAAGCAACACCGTAGACCTGTTGGAAGGGTGATGGCAGCTTGGGAGGAATTCGGGTGTTTTTCACTTCAGTGTTTTCCTGTGACCTGACTCTCAGGCTCAATGCAGCCCTGGTTTGCCTCTCCTCATTTGACTTACCTTGACCCTGATAATGCATACCTCTCCTTTTCCTACCCACCTTAGGCAGCCTCTTCACCCTTTCCCTTGCAACCCAGAGCCTTTCTGTAGAGGTCTACACATGTATTTGCTTGCTGGTTCCCTCCGAAGGAGCTTTACTTCCAGGGAGAGAAACCGTATTTGGGTCCTTGTAATACATACAAGGAATATCCATCTAAAACAGTATCATCGGTTTCCTCATTCCTCTCACCACATCTGGCTATTCATATATTTGACAGCTTGTTTAAAACCCCTATTGTAGTAAAGGCATTTACGTTCCCCCCGCCCTCCTAGCTCTCCCCCCTCCCCCCTCCATTAAACGGCTGGTTTTTATGCGTGAGATTATAGACAAGCCTTGGTTGACCTGTTTTTTTTTTCCCCTTCCCCCTCCCTCCTTTTTCCTTGCGGTAAAATAGTGCTGAAGAAAGAGGGCACTAGTGTACAGCCCAGATCGCATCCTTGCACCGTCTGGATTAGAGCCGAGGCGTCTGCGAACCGAGCGTGGCTGCGGTCCACAGCGCGCTGTCTACCCGGTCTCAGGTAAGTCTCGAGTCCACATTACCGAGCACACCCAGGTGAGCAGACACCTCCTGGCGGTGACACCCACCCCCAGGGGCAGACAGTCCCAATCTACGGGATTTTCCTCCTGGTCCCAGGGGCACCCTCGCCTATTTCTTTCTTAGTCCTGCATTTCGGGAAGCGTCGGGACCCATGCATGCCTCCCTGTGCCTGCCTCATCTCCTGTGTTCTTGGTCCCCACACGCGGCTTCAGCTCCATTCTCTTCCGACTCTCACCTTGAGAAAGAGCGCAGGGGAGGGGGCACGGGAGAGGCAGCCAACTTCAACCCCACGGGCGGCTGAAATTTGGCGCCTCTGTTCCGGAAGCGGTCGGGTTTGAATACACTTGCCAGGAGCCCTGGCTGCGAGGCGAAGAGAATGAGGATGGAAGGGTGGTGAGACGGTGAAGGGAGGGTGTGTGTGTGTGTGTGTGTGTGTGTGTGTGTGTGTGTGTGTGTGTGTG
>PVKE010009207.1:33562-45530 GCA_004027555.1 Craseonycteris thonglongyai | reverse complement strand
GTTGTCCATTGGGAAACTGTCTGATTGTTACCAACCAATGTCACCCCATTAAATTTAACAATAAAATATAATAATATTAAAAATAAATAAATAAATAAATAATGTATTATGGACACAGTCAATAGTTTAGTGGTTACCTGAGGGTGGAGGGGGAGGTGGGTGGGAGAGTTGGCGGGGAGTAGGGAGGGGGAATCAAACACACAGTGATGGAAAGAGAGCTGTTTCTGGGTGGTGAGCACGTAATGTGATGTATAGACAATGTAATGTAGAATTGTACACCTGGAAACAATGTAATTGATATCAATCAATGTCACCCCAATAAATTTAACCCCCCCAAAATAAATAAATAAATACATAAATAAATACCCACCCCACGCCCCCCAAAAAATCAGGTATTAAAGACCTACCAAAATACAAACTCCATGGGCAAGGACTATGATTTACTGTTCTCACTGCTATACCTGCAGTACCTGGCATGGAGCCTGTGTATAGACCTTTGTCGTATTTTCTGGCTGGCGAGGCCTTTTGACTGTGCTTGTTGTGTTTAGGAAAGGTCTCCTCTTACATATTCCACCTCCCCAACGTAGCATCCAGAAAACAAATTTTCCAGCCTCCCTTGCAGCTGAGGCGGATGATCCAAGCTCCATTGACTGGCTATACCCACAAGGGACTGCTCTTCAGTAGAGAGGAGCACATTTTTCTTTAGCAGGAGTGAGAACAGGAGCATCGGGCTTTCTCCTCCAGGAAGATTTCCCTGAACATTCCCCACCATTCTCCAGGGGGCTAGGTTAGCTACCCCTCCTCTAGGTCTACTTGTTCACTATAATTTCCCATCATATTACAATTATTAATATCTTATTAGGTTGCGACCTGCTATATATAATACTTAAGGTAATAGTAGTTGCCTTCACAATCTAACCAAAAATATCCAGTTAATCAAACACAAAAGAAGTTTCCATGTCCTAATCATATAAAGCCAAAACAGGGTCCCTGGGGTCAGCAGACAGCCTTTCTGTGGGAGGTAATTCGGGAATCCTGGTATCTTCACCATTTGCACTCCAAGGTGCCATGCCTTTCTGAATGAGGCTGGAGGGCAACAGGCCTGGGCAACCACACACTTGGGGGTTTATGAGCCAGGCCCTGAGGTGATGCTTATTACTTCTGTTTACATTCTCCTGCTCAGAGCTACACACTCAGAACATTGCTACATCTAACGGACAGATACAGTCTAGCTTCCCGCATCTTCTTCCAGGTAAGAGTACATAGACACCGGAAAATTATGATAAAGTGCCCTATCTTAACTTCCTATATTTTCACTTGCTTCCTTCTCCCTCAGCTGCAAAAAAAAACCACACAAGGCTTACAGTAAGAAAGCTAGTCATACAGCAACCCTCTGTAAACCACAGACAAATGTGTCTCTGGCCTGGATTCCCTTTTCTTGGCTTTCCAGTGCTTTGTTGCTAAACATTTCTATTTCAGGGGGCGGGGAAGGGGCACATATTCATTAGATAGTTATTTCTGAATGCTTTGCCTAAAATTGCTTTTATCTCCAGGCTCCCCAAGTGGCAATCTGAAAGAGAAGGTGCTTAGCATGCAGCCTGGGCGCCACATGTATTCTCCTGGCTCACGGAAGCGTTAGGAGGTTCCAAATAATCGCCTATCAGCCACCCACAAGCTAATGAAGGAAACATCTCATTTTCCCTGCTTCTCCTAGGTGCCCTATCAGTGGCCAGAGAGAGCTGGGAATACGACTCAGGTGCCAGGGACCTCCAGAGCCCAGACTTGCAGAGTCAGACAGCCCTACAGAAGCTTCTTGAGTATGGTGGAAACTCTTTGCATCAGCAGGCTGCTGCTCTCCACAAACTGCTCACACAGTCCCCACATTTTGGCAACTCTGCAGGAGGAAGCTATCTAGAGCTGGCCAATACGGTGAGTACTTTCTGGTTCACAGAACACACCTTTTAGCATGTGTATATCCCAATGCAAATATGTTAATTTTGAGCTCCAGGGGACATATCAGGTATTGTCTTTTTTTATTGAGCTAATAAGCATTGCATCATTTCCAGCATTGCCAGTAATTGTAAGTGCTCCAAGCACTTATAATCAGTGACTTCACTCATTATTAAGAGCAGAGTACACTCCTGAAAAGCGTTTCTGGTCTGTAACTTGTATAGATTTAATTGCTAGGATATCTACCACAGATTTTCCTCAATAGAATATTTCTGTGGTATCAGATGTTACAAATTAATAGGATATAATCCTTTCTGTTCTCTAATTTGGACCTTACTCGTTTGAAAAACAAAGAGGAAATGAGTTCATTGAAAGTTTAATGATTGTTTCTGCTTGTACATTTAAAATATTTTCTTTTGAAAACTATGGCCCATTTTTGAGTTCTATTATGCTTAATTTAACCTTCCCTTTTACCTTGGAGTGAATCATTACCATAATGACCTAGAGGTGGAAAGCTTTTTTTCTTCTTTTTCATGTTAGTTTTGAGAAATGAGGGTGGATGGTTGATGGGCTGGGCCATTTTGGATGCCAGGCAGACAATTTACAAATTAAGATTGCTATCCAACCACTGTGGGAAAGGTCAATAAACCTGCCTTGCTTCTTGACACTGAAGTTTGAATACTGGAACAAGCATCTCGACAACTTCACTTACGCATATTTACAGTCTGTTTGATGTAGACCAGTGTTTTTTGGACTTTTGGTATTTGAGGCACATTGGCTAATTGTGACATTTTTGGTGCCATGATTGAAGAAATGAACAATCCTACATATGCCAGCAATAATTAAAATGCAATCATCAGACAAGTCCCAGTTGAAGGACATTCTACAAAATAGTTAACCAGCACTCCTTAAAACTGTCAAGGACCTCAAAAGCAAGTAGAATCTGAGGAAGAGAAACTATCACAGCTAAGAGTAGCCTGGGAAGATGTAACAACTAAATGTAATGTGGTACACTGAATGGGACATTAGGCACAAACTAATGAATAAATTATGGACTTCAATTAATAATGTATCAATAGTGATTCATTAATTGTGACAACTAAACCATATAATGAAGATGTTAATAATAGGGGTATCTAAGTGTAAGGTACATGAGAATTTTCTGTCCTATCTTTGCAACTTTTCTGTAAATCTAAAACTACTATAAAATTTAAAATGTGTTCAAAACATACTAACACATACACAATCACTACTAGGGTATGACTACATCTCATATAATCTGTAAAAGTACCCATAGTTATTGCACTGTTTGTCACTTGGTCAACCTTCAAGGACATTCATACTTGGCTTGAGTAGAACCATTAACTACCCTAATCTTGCCTTCCTGAATGCTCAGGAGACTAGGCAAGCATCAGTAGATTCGGCGTCTCTCTTGAGCCTAGGCCCAAATTTAGGCTATGCTGTTACAAATAATTTGTAGCAAGTTGTACTTTCCTCTGTACTATATGAGCACAGCCTTTTTCAAGACAAACATGCCAGAACATTATGAGTTATAGCAAGAATCAATTGATCACATTTATTTTGAAAGAAATTGACATTGATCAAAATATGTTGATCCAAAGTTAGTGGCACTTGCTCAGACAGATTCAGGTTTCACCAGTTTTCTGCAGCAATCCTATTGTTGAAAACTGCAAGGGTTGGGTATTTTCTACCTCTGTGTGGTTCCTTGGTTCTTAGCCTCTTCAGTAACTTCTTGGGTTTTATCTTGTTCCCTCATCTCCCCGGTTCAGAGGAAAGCTGGTCCCCTGAGCTTCCCACAGCCGGATTCTCTTTGTGTATAGTTGCTAAAGCTTTGGAACTGATGTACCTCTGCCTGAGGTGACGTTTGCAGAGGCCAGTTTGAGAAACATTCACCTAAATGTCAAAAACAGAGCTCTGGCAGGAGTGTTCACTTTACTAAAATTTATGAGCTATACACTCACAATTTGCACACTTTTTTGTATATACCAGGGCTATCAGGGAAACAATCCAGCCATAAATGCCTCTGTTTCTCATGGTACATGAGACATGGTACTTTCCAGACAGCCCTCGTATGCCTATAAAAGCTTATGACAAACACATAATCATTATGGTGGCTATTCATTGGAATACACTGAAAATATATATATATAGCTATAACCACCAAACAAACAAATAAAGAAGTTGTACATACTCCATTAAAGTGGTTCCTTGGTGAGAACAAGCCTGTAAATGCAAATTCAGGCATTAAAGTCTCATGACAGTGATTATATTATTTATTTTTTCACTGATTTGAAAATAAAAAAATCTTAAATACTATTATAACTTTTCAGACCCTTGATAATTTTCTTCGATCCTATTATAGAGTGAATTTTGAGCCACAATTCCCTTTCTTATATTTTCACCATTTGTTGTGTGATGTTGGAATCCGGCTGACAAGTGTAAGAAATAATGAATGGTTGTTGTTTTAACCATTGTGCTTAGGGTGGTTTGTTTCATAGCAATAGCAGAGTCTGCTCACAGGGGTCCATGGAGCCCAGTTTGAGAAATACCCCTTATAGGTGGCCAAAGAAAGCAAATAAGCTCTCTAAACTACACACTTGGGCAATGCCTTCATTTATATACTCACATTAAAAATAATTTATGTCCCTTCTAAAACAAATCCTAAACTAATAAAACTAAGTCCTGGTTTGTTTGTTTTTGTTTTCAATAGCTTCTAAGAGCAAAAGGCATTTTATCAGTGTCCTGGTCAGAGGCAGAGAGCACACAGTAATTCACACAGGGAAAGTTTAACATTAAAAAAATTATTAAAATAACTAGTAACAGGGGATTACCTGCTAAGGAGTAAAGAAAACTCTAATGAATATAGGAGTAGCACATGCAAAGAACGACCACTGCCTTTAAAGCCAGACAGAGTACCCAAGGAAGAAACAGATTTAGAAGGCCATCTTCTCACCAGACCCCATTGAAAGGGAGAGGCTGGGGCCCACTGGGTGACAGAGATGTTCCCTGAAATGCTGCAGGCCAGGGGCCTGTGAGCAGCCATCTAGAGGGTCAGCCCAGCTTACTAGGATGTCACTCACTGTGGCATCAGCAAGACTCACTGAGCATCACCAAGAAGGTGCTGATCAAAGTGCCAGAGGGATTCGCAGGGAAGCTGCCTGCTGCAGTGGTGGCCAATTCCTACTCCCCAAGAAGTCTCCCAAGTGGTGCCACCGAAACTTATGAGGGGTGAGCACCACTGAAGGTCCTGTGCTGCTGGCTTCCACCCACCACAGGAATAAGCAGGGGTAAGCACAACAGAACCAGAATTCCCTTCTTCCTCCAGTGTCCCCCCAGCGCCCCCTACTGACAAAGGAGAAGTGGTTAAAGGACGTGACCTCAGTATCACAAAGCAGGGTATGGAAAGGGGGTTTGGAGATGAGAGGCAATAAATTGATAATTGGCGCAGCACTTGTAGCATGGAAAAGCTTCTGGCAGTTTCCTACCCTCCCCCTTCTCTCTGTCTCTCTGTCTCTCTCTGTCAAAAACAATAAAATCAACCTTAAAAAAAAGAAGTCATGCACAAGATATAAAGTATTTCAACCAATACAGAAAGTTGATGAAAAGTTAATCATTTGTCTCCCGGTCTTTCCTAATTTAAAAGGTCTTCACCAATTGTTTTGTGTGTGTGTGTTCCTGAATTGTTTTAAAAATTTATTTTTATTGTTTTTGACAGAGAGAGAGATACAGAGACAGAGAGAAGGGGGAGGGCCCAGAACAGTCTCCATAGTTGCACATCATTGGTTTTTCCACATAGTTTCATTCCACAGGTGGGTGCGGGCTGCACAGGGCAGGAACTGGGCCGGGGTCTCACCCCGGTGAGAACCGAACTGGGGGCACTCCCCAGTTCAGCACATGGGTCCACATGGGCTGGGGCCAGGATTTGATTCTCGGTCCCCGGGGCTGCAAAGTGAGCGCTTAACTCACTGAGCCATCCCGGGTTCCCCTGAATTGTTTTAATATAAGAAACTTTCCGTTTTTCCTGTTGCAGTTTTAAGATGCTATAATCATTATGGTACTTTCCAAACTTGGGATTACCATATTGGAACCTTTGGTCAAGAAGGTGTGTCCTGGCTTTGTGATTAGAGCAAAACTGATTGTTTTGGGAGCATTCTCTCCCGGGCATTTTTTTAGAATCAAGGAACAAGAAATTCTTAGGCATAAGGTATGCTTGTCACCCTTTAGATTTTTGTAGAATTGGGACAATATAAATATTGCATTTTTGAGAGGAGCTATGGAAGGTTCTAGAACAAGCTGGTCCCAGTCCTCTGGCTGCATGTGGCCCAGGATGGCTTTGAATGAGGCCCAACACAAATTTGTAAACTTTCTTAAAACATTATGAGACTTTTTGTGATTTTTCTTTGGCTCATCAGCTATTGTTAGTGTTAGTGTATTTTATGTGTGGCCCAAGACAATTCTTCTTTCAGTGTCGTCCAGGGATACCAAAAGATTGGACACCTCTGTTCTAGAATATGAAGTTGATAAATAATTTTCAAAATCTCGAATTGTCACTTCAAAGAGATTGAAGCTGAATTTCAATAAATAAATTTGGTTAGCTAGACAACTACGTTCAGCTCTATGTTGTTAGTTACCTAAATACCAGCTATCTTATCCCTGGGGAAGTGCAATGTTTTATGAGTTTTCCCTAACATCTCAAAAGGTGACTTTGTAAGCACAGTTGCCTCATTTCCATGAGGGTAGAGACAGTAGTGTCTGCCTTCTGCATCCTGCTGCTCAAGGCCAGCTTTCTTTTGAATCCTTTGCACAATTTGGCTTCAACTTTGCCCATTTTATGATTTGATTTTGTGCTTGCAGCTTTTTTTCACCTTTATATTTTTAAAGGAGGAAAAAAAAGAGACAGCTCTGAGTTTAACCATTTGATTAACTTCATAAAGACTGAGTTAGTTTTAAAAAAATCTTCACTAGTATTTTTTAATCTCTAAAACACTCATCAGTCATAAATTTGGATTAAATTTTAACGTCTTACTGAAATTGCAATACTCTTTATGGAAAGAACTTGAAAGTTGACAGTGATATTTCTTTATTTGTAAAAATGAAGATGCTTTTAAAAGATTGTTGCTGTTACTATTACTGTTATTCTCAGTTTAAAATCTGCACATATAGGCTCTGTGGTTTAAGTTACTGGTTTGCTTTCTGGAGAGGTTCTCTGTTTTTGGTTAGCAGGCACTGGGCTTATGGTTACTTTTTCCCACTGCTCTGAGCTTAGCTTCTGTTTCTTCCATGTCTTTGTCATAAATGGAGGGACTAACTAACTTACATCATGATCAGAGAAGTTCCCTTCTTTCTCCTCTGTAGTCTATTCATATTGTGAAGAGATAATATGACTCTTCTTACCAACAAACTATCATCAATTATTTGTACAAAAAGCAGGCATACCATCCCTCAGAGGCTTTTACTCTTGGCAATGAGTGGAGTACCTGCACAACAAATGCTCATATTGTGAGAATGACCCCAGATAATGCAATTTCATGGACCAGTAAGATTTCAAAATATTGCGACTTGCTAACATTTTATGTTGTTAAAAATCAAAAGCCAATCTACCTACTATGAAGTTCAGCCTCATTTCATGAAAGAAAGGACTTTTTGGCACCAAAAGGCGGTAGGTATCTCTAAATTAGTAAACAAATGAAAAATAAATTTAACTTAATGAAAGAATTCATGGTTGTTTTTTGTTCTGCGCCTTTCTCCAGTAACTAGTGGAAACCTTGGCATTCATGAGGGTTTCTAGCTGAGTAATTAAGGGTGTGGACGTTAATGACATACACTATGCTCTTACATCTGACTTTGAGCAAGTGATTTAACCTCTTTCAGACTGTGCATTCTCATAAAATAGGAATAATAATACATTCCTCATATGTTTGACATGGGAATTAAATAAGAGAATACATTGAAAGTGCTTAATCTGATGCCTCATGTGAGTGCTCAATAACAGTAGTGATTGTTAATGCTGTTTTCCTCTTCTGATTATTTCCTCTTCTAAAAATCAGAGTCACTTACAAGTGGATAAGTTAGGGGTAAAATTTGGAAATAGAAACTTAAAAATATTCTGACGAAATGAAAAGTAAAAATTCTCAGTCAGTTTTCAAAATGTTAATGGAGCACTTTTTTATGAGCTGGGACCTATCTCAAAGATGTTGTCATTAAAAATTATGCTAAATAATCTTGTCTGTAGACTTCAATTGGAAATACCAGGTCATGAAAAGGAGAACAATTTCTACCTACAGATGAAAGGCATTGTATAAAACCTTTGTCTAACCTCTCCATTTAAAAAAAAAATGGGGATATAGGGATGCCGGGGTAACTTAACAGGTTGAGCGCTTGCTTTGCAACTGTGAGGTCAGGGGATCAAATCCCAGCCTTGGCCCCGGCCCTGGCCTGTACAAGCTGTTATGCTCAACTGTGGTGCAACTGGTAGCTGCAGTGATGGCACAGCCACGAAGGTGCTCACCCGCCATGTGAGAGGCCCCCAGTTCGGTTCCCACCTCATGTGGCCCCACGTCCACCTGTATGGAATGAAACCATGTCACAACTAATGATGTACAATTATGGAGACTGCTCTGAGTTCTCCTCTCACTCTCTCACCTTCTTTCAAACAATAAAATAAATCTTTTTTAAAAAAATGGAGATTCAGAGGCCCAAATCAAAATATCTGCCAGATGTCACTGTGTTCCTGACCTGAACTAGGGGGATGTTCCTCATTGTAGGAAAGATGGGACGTGAAGGACCCCTGTGTCCTCTCCTTAGGATCCTTGCTATTGGATTCTGGGTCACTTCTCTGCTCTGCTGAGTGAAACTGAGTTGTTGTTCTTTTTTATCTTCTTTTTTTTTTATATTTATAGAGAGTAATTATTTTATCTTCAGTGCATATTTATTTCTATTTTACTTTTGACAGATAGAAACAGAGACAGAGACAGCTAGAGAACCGAACTGTGGGAACTCCCCAGTTCAGCATGTGGGTCCTGCCTGGGCCGGAGCCGGGATTCGATCCTCGGTCCTCGTGGCCTCAAAGCGAGCGCTCAACCCGCTGAGCCGTCCCGGCTTTCCCCTCTATTTTACTTTTGACAGATAGAGAGAGAGACAGAGACAGAGACAGCTAGAGAACCGAACTGTGGGAACTCCCCAGTTCAGCATGTGGGTCCGCCTGGGCCGGAGCCGGGATTCGATCCTCGGTCCTCGTGGCCTCAAAGCGAGCGCTCAACCCGCTGAGCCGTCCCGGCTTTCCCCAAGTTGTTGTTCTTATGTCCTCTAATCTCTGTGCAGCTCATGTTCAGCTATAATACCCCAGTACCAGTGACCAGTTGTTAAAATACTGACAGACTTCAATACCACCTCCCCTATTCTTCTGGCTACCTCAGGCCCTTGAGCCCTAACAGGAGCCCTCTCAGCCCTCCTTATAATACTCAGTCTAGTAATATGATTTCACTTCCACTCTATTTTGCTACTGTCACTAGGCCTATAACCAACATACTTACTCTATACCCATGATGATGAGACATTATGCAAGAAATCACATTCCAAGGTCACCACACACCAATCATGCAAAAAGGCCTACAATATGGGATAATTCTATTTCCTATTTCAGAAGAATTCTTTTTCTCAGGGTTCTTATGAATTATCTCCTCTCCCAGGGACCTGCAGCTTCCCATGATTCAGCCTCTAGGGGTGAATTCTGGCCTGTCAGGAGCCCCCAGCATTGCTGCCAGCTGGCATCTTGTGGGCATCTGTTCTGAAGGCCAATGGCAATGCCACACCAGTTGTTAAGGATTTTTAATATCTCTTCTGCCCTTTTGGCAATCTGTTGAACTGCAACAACAAATCCATTTTTAGGGCCTGATAAGAGTGTGGGCTCCAACAGATAATGAGGTGGTAGGAAGCCATCAGATCTCACTCTCTTAATTATTTAAATTATTTTTAGGGGAAGCCAGGATGGCTCAGCAGGTTAAGCGATCACTTTGCAGCCCCGGGGTCCAAGGACCAAATACTGGCCCTGGTCCACGGAGACCCATATGCTGAACTGGGGTGTGGCCCCAGTTCAGTTCTTGCCAGGGTGTTGGCCCCCAGCTCATGGGGGTGTGCCTCCTATAGAGGAGCCCCTACCCAGTTCCTGCCCTATGAGGCCCCCCACCCGCCTACCTGTGTGAAATGAAATTATGTCAAAGACTGATGACACAACTATGGAGACTGTTCTGGGCCCTCCCTGCCCTCTCTGTCTTTGTCTCTCTCTCTGTCAAAAACAATAAAATAAATCTTTAAAAAAATAAATAATTTAAATTATTTTTAAATGAGTCTGTTGGATAGTTCAACAAGGGTTCATGTTTTATTCTGTTTTCTACTGTCTTTGGGATTCTGATGAACTAGGATAAAGGAATTTTGCAAATTTTAAAGTACACACTAGAGGGCAGTGGCCCCATATCTAGACACCTGACAATGACTAATTTCTTCGCGTTTCTCTGCCCTCCTTTATGTAGAGGAGCTTCCTGCACCATACAAATGCCATTTATGCCTGCAGTGTTTTATGAAAACAGATCAGCTACTTGGCAGCACCCTATCATCTGTTGTATAATAGTTTCTTTTCCTTCCTCCTTCCAACAACTTGTCTCAGTGGGGCTTTAATAGTAGAGCTAGTTATTATTAACATCTTAATGACTTTTTTTAAAGACAAAGCAATGGAGAGACAGGAAACATACATTCCTAATTGGCATAGTAAGGCTTTCTATCTTTGTATTTGTGAATAAAGTCATGAATTATGAATGAGGAAGAAGAAAGGTACAGTGAGGTGTTCTTGTATTTTGCATGTGCAGAGGGAAAAACCATTTGCATGAATCCGTAGAACTGTCTGCCTCCCCATGATCACTAAAGATCATCGTGTTTCAGCTCACTCAGTTTATACTTTTCCTGCCAGCTCCTAAGTAGGAGCGCGTCCTCACAGCCGCTGGGAAAGAGGTACAGCTGATCTGTACAAGAACAAGGTGATCTGGTAGGTGAGTGGATTGAGAAACAGTAAGGCCACTCGTTTGTATATCTGCAGACTTCTGGGGCGTTGAAGAGAAAGTCCCAGGGCAGCCGAATAGTATCATGGAGTTTGGAAGGAAAGCAAAGGGACTTTAAGAAGTATGTCAGTGGATTATTTGAGTCAACCTCTGATGGAATCTGAGGGAGCTAAATAAAGGATTTGATTTATTTTTAGTTACTTTTGATTGTTGGACTTTTTGTTTTTGAAAGGACAAACCCTCTGAGACTAGATTGTGTGAGTCCCTAGATTTATAAAAGTTACGTATAAAATGAATTTGCAAGGATTTGTTTTTGAATTTGTGAGATCTATAGCAGCTATGTGCATGTGTGTATTTATATATTACATGTTACATATTATGTATATATGTATTAATAAGTGTTTGTTCACTATGTTTAATTTACTCTTAGGCACAGGTAGGAGATGAGATCCTCTTCTTCATATTGACCCAACCAGAGTCCTGTATGGTAGAAAAACTTACCACATTGTAACACACTGTATGAAGTACTTTGCATAGATTACTTTGCTGAATCCTCATAGCAACCTTATGCCCTACGTATGGTTATGATCCCCGTTTACAGATGAGGAATTTGAGTACTAGAGAGGTTGCCTGGGATGCAACAGTGAGGATGCAGCAGGCTGAGATTGGAACCCAGTTTGCCTGACTCTGCAGCTTGACCATCATTTATGTGCCCACAGAGGAAGGGGCAATAATGCAGGCAATGCCAATGAAAAATGATCCCTTCTTCTGAAACTTACAGGGTGCAGTGCTTCCTTACAATCCTTCAATTGGTTGTGTGTTCCTGATCTTATTCCTTCATAGTTTAGAAATGGTGCCCTGACCAGTCTGCGGACAGCCTGGGCCATATCTCTCTCTCTCTCTCTCTCTCTCTCTCTCTCTCTCTCTCTCTCTCTCTCTCTCTCTCT
>PVKE010009207.1:0-33462 GCA_004027555.1 Craseonycteris thonglongyai | reverse complement strand
ATGTTGGGGCCTCCTGACTTGGTTGTGTAGTTATTTGTGCCTAGATGACAGGGAAGATTAGCATTAAATGCTGAGAGAAATGCTCCTGCCATTTTGATGCAGTTCGAGGCATCTATCAAAAATGCATTTGGAACCTACAGACTTCAATCAGCTTGCCAGGAATACTGCAGGCTTTCTTCAGCAAGACTTCAAGGGAGAGCAAAAAACAGCTGACAGTGACACAAGTGGACCCCACCTTAACTTGTCAGTAGATTGATTCTTCAGGGACAGAGTAATCTCTTCCTCAGTCCTGTCTCTCCTGAGTGTTTCAGGTAATTGTCCTTGTGCCATGGATGAGGGCAAAACCTTTTCCCAGAGACAGAAGCAGGCAGAAGGACTAATGTGTTTCTATTTCTACTAATAATAATTGGTTACATTTGTTAAGTGTTTACTGGATGTTGGATGTTGATGGAAGAGTCTTGCCTGTATCATCTCATCTAATCCTTAGATGGCCAAGCCTGACCCTCTCTTGACCCCTCCCCATTTATCACTTGTGCCTTTTGTTTCTCTGTGAGAGGAGGTGGAGAGGCACTGCTTACTTCTAAGATTGGCATTCACATAAGCTCAAGAAGAAGTAAACATTACCGGTGACTAAGGCAGGAAAGGATTAGCAGATCTATGAATTATGGTGTCAACTATACTTCTATTGAGAAAAATACTGGTAACCATGTGTTAGTTGTTAGATTTTATCTCATGTTTACAAATATCAATATAATATTTCATACTAAAATATAATAATTAGTAGTAGTAGCAGTAACAGCACTATAACCCAAATATCAGCTGCTCCTTTGTCCTTCAGGGTCAGTGTCTGTTTGTGCCATCTCTATTTTCCCCCCATTCTTACCCAGAATTGGAACTCAAAAGAACCTATGTTCACAAATGAATTGGTGAGCATATGGGATAAGGACATGAAGGAGATTTATGTCACTCACAATCACACAAACTTTCTCTCTCTCTCTCTCTCTCTCTCTCTCTCTCATCTCTATTTAAGCAAGGAGGAGCTTCAGCATCCACAGTAGACACCCAAGTCCTCTAGAGACGCTCACCAGTCTCAGATCTGAGGCTTTTCTCTCTTAGGACCACACCCTCTCCCCAGAAGTAGGCTTACTCACTCCTCTCTATTTTCTTTGCCTTCTTAAGATTCAAATTCCTCACCTAATGTTATATGTTGTAGTTTAGAAACCATCTTTGTAACTGAACATGTCCTTAGCATCTGACACTCCCACCTTTTGTGGTTTATTGATGTATTCCCTTCAAAGAAACTCTCCCTACAAGAAATTCTGGAAGAATAAAGCTTTTATTTCATTATAGAAATAGGCCTTAACACAATTCTGAAATGGGGGACCATTTACTCACTCTTGACTCTAAATAGTTTGATGTGCTCCACTGCAATTCAGACACCCAGGTTTAACAATACCTGGGAATTTATGAAGATGACAAAAGGAATGTTGAAAATGACTAAATCCATATGCCATGGTGAGAATCATAGAAAATTTATTATAAACTTAATATAGCACCATAACTATACATAAATAATATATAGTGATCTCTGTTATGTGTCCTAACTTTCCCTTTACTATGAAACCAGACATAACCTTTAGCCAGGCGGTCCCGGTTCTGTCTGGGTTCTTCTGTATGCCCATCTTACTCTTGTCCCTAGTTTTGATTCATACTTTGATGTTAGAAATTCAAACCATATCACAGTCAGACACATTTTCTCCATTTGTGTCCACTAATGGCTTTAATCTAGACAAAACATCAATTTACAACCAAAAGTGTAAATGAAACCCTAATTCATGTGTGTGCTCATTGTCATCCCCCTTCCACCTCCCACACTCCCAGAATCATCTCGGGTTACCTTTTAATAATGCAGTCCAAATCCCCAGCTTTCACCACAGCTTTCCAGAGTTCAGGTACATTCAGATCAAGCTCTGTTAGACCTTTTTTTGGCTAAAAATGTTTCCAATGAATCCAAGAAGGTAACTATAGTATCAGAGGGGTAAAACTAGATCAGGGTTAGCTATGGATGGATGGTCTAAATTCCTGTTCCATTTAACTGTGCAGTGGCTCCTTTCAGAAGTGAAATGCAGGTTTACACTCTTGAATGTCTGCCTTCCAATGAATTAAACCTGGATTGGAATGGCATCACTCATTGTAATACTTCCATTAAGTAAATGGCTTTTAGTTGTTCGATAAAATATTCAAGATTAGCACTGAGATTTAAGTTTCCCTGGGCTCACAGCACTGTGGTTCTGGGCGATTGCCTAAGATAGCAACAGAAGACTTTGCAGGGAAGTCCAGGAAATCATATAAAAATAAGAATGGCTGTTGTCCAGGTGGGGAAGAATCTGTACTTTAAACTTGGATTGAGGTTGTTGGAACTATATTGAGAGAAACTTAATTAGCCAGGACAACAAGAATTTAGGGTAAGCTGGGATGGCTCAGTGGGTTAAGCACTCACTTTGTAGCCCCAGAGCCCAAGGATTGAATCCCAGCCCCAGCCCATGGGGACCCATATGCTGAACTGGGGTGTGCCCCCAGTTCAGCAGCCCCGCGCCCACCTGTGGAGTGAAACTATATGGAAAACTAATACTGTCAACTATGGAGACTGCTCTGGGCCCTCCTTCTCTCTGTCTCTCTCTGTCTGTCTCTCTCTCCGTCAAAAAACAATAAAAATAAATCTTAAAAAAAGAATTTAATATCCTTTTCCAGACTGGAATTGTTTTGAGGTTGAAAATTTAGTTTGAGCATTCTTATTGTGTGAATTACTAAAAGTTTATCTATCTCTTTGAGTACTGCCCCTATAATATATACAGATAGCTGTTAGCATTTATGGTGAGAAAGAACCTCTTTATCATAGCCCCCTCTGCACACACACACACATACCCACACAACTTATTTATTTCAGTGTGAGGTATAAAAATGATACCAAAATCCTCTCTGTAGTGAACAGTCGTCAACGTTTATTTCCTTTTCTGGTGAGCTGAGGAGGTAGGCTGACATTAAGGAAATTAGTATTTGTAAAACGGCAGCTCAGAGTGACAGCTGCAGACTTGAGTGGGTTGACCGCTACCTTTAGATTCTCAGAAAGCAAGAAAAGTAGTATTATTGATGTTAGTTTTTTGTTGTTTTTTTTTCCTTTATATTTTCTGTATCTTCCAAACTATCTAAAATCAGCACTTGCCGTTTTTATAATGGAGAAGGGAAACAATTTTTTTAAATACCGGTAAAAATCTTAATTGTAACCAGTATATAAGGGCTGTCTGGGAAAAAAATCCAGCCATTGTCAATATAATGAGAATGGTCACATGGCTGGAGACTTTCCAGACAGCCCTCGTATATTTCTCATATAGTCATAGGGATACTAGAAGGATACTTACCAACATGAAAACAGTGTTTATCTTGGAGTAATTGGGGTGACTGGTGATTTTAGTTTCTTCTCTTTTGCACATTTGCTCTTGATGTTTTTCAGCAATACACATTACCTGCATAATAAGTGAACATTTTTCTACAATGAGCATTAGCTACATAATAAAAATTAAGTCTGTATATTTTAAAAATCATATCCATACCAGAAAGTAAATACTCATACTGTAAATTTGTTGTTGTTCCATGCCAACGTTTTCGCATTAGCAAGTGCAGAACCCCCTCCTGTGTTTGGAACAGGGGTCAGCGAGGTTTGGGGCTGCCTGGGGAAAGGCTCTGAGGCCCTGCAGAAACCAGCAGGTTCCTGCTGCTCTCTTCCCTCTTTGTTTCTTCCCCTGCGACTCTCCGGACGCCACACCAGGCCTGAGTCTGGAATAACAGCAACAGTAATAGTACTGGTAATTATGCATTTCTGCTATCCCTCATGCTTTCAAACCTTTCCTGATCATTCTTATCCGAGCCTCTCAATCATTGAAGGGCAGATAGCAGGTCAGGTACCAGTACTCCTTCCCCATCCCGCAGCCCCACTGAGGTTTCTAAAACAGAGCAGATCACGTCAGTCTTGCGCTAAAGCCTCATCAAAGGATTTCCGATGCGTTCAAAATATAATTCAAACTCTTCACAAGGCGCCCTGCCTGATAGGGCTAAGACCACCTCTGCATCCTCATCTTTCCCACTTCTATATAGAAATAAGCTCTCTCGTGAGGTCAAGGCCTCAGCAGAGGCTGCATTTACCTGAAGACCTGACCGGGGCTGGAGAATCTGCTTCCAAAAAGGTTCACTCACAAGCCTGCCAAGGTAGTGCTGGAGGTTTCCTGTTTTCAATTCATTGTTTACTTGTTTGTTGTTTATCTCGCCCCACTTGTTTATTTTGTCCTCTGCACCCAGCCCAGTGCCTAACACATTGTTGATGCTCAATAAATATTTATTAAATGATTAGGAAACCCCATCTCCTAACTCGGCTAATTGTTTAAAACAGGAGATATAAACTGGAGAAAAATCAACACTGCTGGTAAACATTTTCACCCAAAAAACTTTAATTGAATGATTGCATGGGTGTTGGAGGAGTTGTTTTCCTCTTTATTTACTGAAACACTTTTGTTTATTTCAAAATTGGGAAGCACATAATGTACAATTTAATTTTTCATAATTGACTTTTTTTTTTTAAGTCAAACTGTTTCCAACAGATTTGTCTTTTGTCTCTTTTTCTGTGGCATTTTATATAGTCACTTGTATGAATATATTCATGAAAAGACATTTTAATGCAGAAAAAAATCAAAATAAAAATCTATTATCACCATATTAGGTAATTAGTAGTAGGTAGGAATGAGTTAAAGTCAAACTACAATGGTTACATGTTTACTAATACTCCCCACTAGATGGTAAAGTCGGGTAAGCCACAGGTGTGTGTTCTCTATATCCCAGCACTGAAGTGTGGTCCACGACTCAGCAGCATCCACATCATTTGGAATGTTGTTAGAAATGCAAATCTTGGGCATCACCCCAGACCTAGTGAATCAAAACCTGCATTTTAGCAAGTCTTTCATATGCACATTTTGAAAAACCTGCATTTTAGCAAGTTGATTCATATGCACATCAAAGTTTGATAAGCACTGAACTGCTCCTTAGTATTTAACGAGGGCTTTACATTTAAGGAAGCTTTTTTGTAACTTCAGGAAAATGGAGCATTTGCTCTTCTGGGGTCAAGTTGAGGAGTAAAAGGTCCCATCTTTTTATCACTGAGATGCTTCTAATTGATGTTTTTAACATTCTGAATGTTAACCACAAAATATCACCATCTTTCTCGAGTTTCCTAAGGTGGCCTCTGCACCTGCCTAGGCAGTTCCTCTTTCATCCAGAAGGCTGAGCTCTGATTTAGGTTGTGCCTCAGATTAGTAAGTAGTTTAAACAACTGGTGGCTCCTAGGTATAAAAACCAAGGTTTGAAAATTGGAGTCGAAATTATTAAAATTATATGACCCTGAGAATAATACTTTTCCCTACTGTTTTTTTAAAAACACTTTTGTATTTGTTTTCTTTAAAGAAACATCAGCTATGGAAAAGATATGTTTTAGTTTTATTTATACCAAGGGTCTCCAAACTTTTCATCCCGTGGGCCGCATTAACTATCAAACAGCAGTTTGGGTGCCATCTACACACTCGAGGTCCAAATAAAAAAGAATCAAAACATAGATGTTGTCTTTAATTATTTATTTAATATTATTTTATTCAGATAAAAGGTCTCCACGGGCCAGATAAGAGGGCTGTGGCCCGCGGGCCGTAGTTTGGAGACGCCTGATTTATAGACTTCAAAATAAAAATAGAAATTTTGCACTTTTATATTTCAGTAGAAGTGGAAATTGCTTATCATTCTTCTTTCTGTTTTCTTTTATATTTAGCAGTTTCCGTTGCTCTGAGGCTATTTCACAAAAACACAGCAAAATGACTGCTGAACCATGAGTATCTGATGAAGTAGCATTTCATGCCTGTGCTTTTTCTTAATAAAATTTTAGCTTTAGAAAATTAGAGCAGTTGAATTTTCTAATGCTGTTTATATAATTGTGTCAACCAAGGAAGTGTAGGATATTATGTAGGATATTTGAGAAAATCACATGAGTGTTATACTGACACCCATTAGAGAATAGTGAAAGGATTGACATGCAAGTGAAGTCTCTTCACATGTCCCACATCTGGCCCAATTGTAATACATTTAAGAGCAGGATTTCACCTAGACACCGATACCCACTATGATTTTCATTCAACAATGTCTATGTGCCAGTCACTGAGCCCAGCCTTGGGCTGCAAAGAGGAAGGTATGATATGTGAGGGAACCACTTTTTGGAAGTAATACTTTGGTCAGGGAACTCTGTTAATAATTAACCAAGTTGCTGGTTCCTGAAAATTTTAAGTTGTAAACAGTATGCTTTCCGAATTCTAAAACACACATGTATTTCTTTAGAAATATAAATATTTGGAACAAGTAGAAGGCTTGTAGGTTATCAGTTAATAGTCTGTTCTGCCCAAGGTGGCATTTAAATATGGGGGCTTTTCTGTTGCAGTAACTAGTGGATTTTCTTAAATAGTTTCGTCTCATGTACAATTTTATCACCTTTGGAAAATCTGTTTCCTGACATGACTCTGAATATGCATGTCTTTCTTATTCAGTATATTTCTCACTTAGGATCTTTTGCCATCTCTGCCACTGAAATTCAGTTTTTTGAGAAAAACAGTGTGTGTGTCTGTGTGTGTGCATGCACATGCATGTGTGTGTGTGTGTGCACATACATGTGTGTGATATACTACATAGTAAGTTTGCATATAAAAATAGAGAAAGCCAAGATATTGTTGGTATTTTTCACAGAAGTTTATATACCTTGTTAAACATGCTGATAAGTCAAATTACTGAAGAATAGGAAACAAAATACTTTTGAAATAATGATGTAAAATATCTTTTGGTTATTCTGCTTGATCCATGGAGTTGCTTTTTTAGCATTTTATGGTGATGATCTTGGTGCTCTAATGGCCATGCTACTATTCTGTTCTTTTTAGAGAAGTAAGACCTTCATGCAACAAAATGAGGCTTTTCCAGGACAAAGTTATGCTGAAACATGACTTTTGGCCTTTAAATGGCCACTCTTTGTGTTATGTTTGCCCAGGAGTAGGCAAGGTACTAGAAATTTCTAGCCTGTCTTCTCCAAGAAGTTTCATAAGAGAAGGGGCCAGTAGTTTAACCAGGCAGCATGGCAAAGGATACTCAATAATTCCTAGAGCCAGCATACTTGAAGGCTATTAATTTAAACACAGCATTCAACCCTATGTTTAATTTGGGTTTAGTCTCAGATTTGTTACATGTGAAATTTAATTGAATTGTAGATGGAAGCAGAGGTCTAGTTTCTCCAAGTTGAATTTTGATTTGAAAAAAAGATCAGATCCAGTCAACTCCCTTCTATCTTCCCTTGCTCCAACTCACAAAAAAAAATCACCCAGTGGCACATGCTCTCCCAGAGTGTGGCCACAGGTGGTAAGCATCATGATTCCAAGTGGTATATGCACATGTACCTCATACAGCCATCACATAAGGCTACGTCACAGGACAGGAATAGAATTCCTGGTTTAGTTTTCTTTCAGTCCTTCTGTTTGCATGAAGAGAAAAGCCTCATTTTGGTGCATGAAGGTCTTCAATACCTCCCTAAACTTTTCAAGCCTTCCTTACAAGGAAAAGGTTCAGAGCTTTGGATAGGCAAGGGTATAGCTATAATTTATTCTTTCAGTTTCCTTCTGCTTATGGCAAATGGTAACTATTTTCCATTAATAAAAGTATTATAAATTGTTCATTTTAAAGAAATATTTTAAAGTATAAATCTGTGACTTAGAGAAAAATATTAAGTAGAATACAACACAGGAGATAAATGGTCTGGCAGAAGTTGTAAAGGTGATACATGGAAGCCAGCCTTGGCAAGTACTTGTGTGGAAAAAGAACAGGCTTTGAAATTAGATGAGTTAGGATTCAAATTCACTTATCTGTTTGGGCGCTTACTTTGTGACTTTGGGGAAATTATTTCATCTCTGAGCTTTCATTGTCTTCATCTCAAAATGGCAATAACAGTAATACTGTGTATATAAAGTATTTAGTACAGTGATTTAAAAAAATAAATGTAAAGTCAGCTCTCTGCATCCACTGATTCAACCAACTACAGATTGAAAACATTTATAAATAAAAAGTATGCTGTTGCTGATACATACTATGTAGTTAAGCCTTCCATGGTCATGTCTGTAGTGAACATGTACAGATTTTTTTTTCTAGTCATTATTCCCTAAACAATATAGTATAACAACTATTTATATAGCATTTACCTTGTATTAACTATTATAAGTAATCTAAAGATAATGTAAAATATATGGGAGGATTGCATGGGTTATATGCAAATACTATATACCATTTTATGTAAGGGACTAAGCTTCCTTGGATTTTGTTATCTACAGGGGTTCTGGAACCAATCCCATGCAGATACTGAGGGCCAACTATATTCAAAATGTAGCTCCTCTGAGCTAACAAAATTCTTCAAGACTTTATCACATAATTTCCTTCACAAATCCATCTTGAGCCATCTCCCTAGAGTGTAATATCCATAACTGGAAATCATCTGGCCTCTACCTACGTATAATTGATTTGTTTCCCTTTTGTTTTCATATAATTTATAAAGCACCTAAGTCTCCCAATGCCTCTTGTGATATTTAAGTTATATAGAATTTTAAGTCTATAAGACTGACTATGAAAGCTGAAATTATATTCTGATTATACATATATATATTTCTTTTTGATATTCACAAAATGGCTCTGGAATTTCTGGTCCATCTGGGTGTTGTAAGGTAGCCAACTTACTGGTATTAATATACCTTTTCCCATTTGCATCTCCATTAGCCCATCCACATGGGCATTGTTGAAGACATGTGGATTGCATTTACAATTTACATGGCCATATGCTACCATCTCATTTTTAAATTCTATTTGTGGAATGAAGGTTTAATGGGAAACATTTTGCTACAGAGTTGTGAACGTACTTAGGAAGATTCATGTCGTACATCATGACAGCTCTTTCCCCATCACCGCCACATGCACTCACCTCCTTATTTGAAGTGCCTTCTTTAGCATCTGGCCATACACATCCCTTTTTGGTATTATCACTCATTAAAACAACTGCTAGTACACCTGTATATACTTGTGTGATGGCACATTTGATTAAATAGACATGCCCATTAGAGTGTCATATGCTCAAATAGATCTCCTGATACCCATTTTATAATATAATGCCATAAACTCACTTTTCCAGCAAACTCAGAAATTGCAAGCCAAGCCTCCTGTGGACCCAAGAGTCTGTTAATTCCACATATGGCCAATTCCCTGAAGGGAAATTTTGAATATATCTTTTTTTTTTAAGTGGGTTAGCTAACAGAAAATTTAATTCATATGCTAAATTGTGTCAGGCAGCTGAGTTTCAGATTCAATTCATCATTATATTGAATTGTGGGTTTAATCAAGTTCCTTCACTTAATCTGAATGTGTTCAAAACCTAGCATCTTGCTTTAAGGAAAACCCTCACCTTCTATTTATTTTGGAACGTTCCCAATTTTGTGAAATCTGATGAAGACAGCCAGTGAAGTGAATCTAATTTGGGTAGTTAAATACTGAGAAGGAATCAGGAAGACCACATAGAGAGTTTCTTTCATTAAAATAGCTTTTTTACCATACTTTTGCCTCTATTGCAGTGTGATTTCCATGTTGCACTGCTTAAATAAAAAGGGAATACTATTAAAATTAAAACTTGGTTATATATAATATACATAAAATCAAGTAAATGAGTTGGGCTGTTCTATCTGACAGAGTTTGAATATCTGCCTTGGGATGCCAGATCAGTTCAGTTCACCCTCTTTGATACAAAGCCAGCACAAGTAATAGAGTGTATTTGTTCAGAGCAGGGCATCAGGTGTAATAGAAATATGCACTGTGTTTATGTGACCCTGCCTTTTATGTCCATGTAGTTGCTCATTCATTCACTTTTCAGATGTAAATTAAAAGTGGAGATTGCAGATCAGATGTGCCGGGGCTCATGTGGGCTATGTAAAGTGTAGTTCCTCTCATTCTTGGAACTTACTGGATCATGACAGAAATAGGAAAGCTGTCCAGAAAGTATCTTGTTATATGGACAATGGCTGGATTTTTTCCAGACAGCCCTTGTATAAATGAGTTCTAGGAGAATATTCAACTCTTAAGAGAATTCATTTCCATCAAGTTGCTTTTGCATGAGGCCTATAAATTTATTTTTCCCTTGTTCTTCTTATTTGTTATTGTAATTCAGTTAACAATACTTCAAATGATTTTAAGCAATATCCTTAAATTATTTTTATAGTCTTTGGATTGTAAATATGATTAACGTTAAGTCGATTCTCCTACTTATTAGAAGAAATGTCTTTTGAAAGTCTGTTTTGTCTCCAGTAATGTTAGGGTACTTTACAAGGAGAAACAATCTAATTATCCCAATCTTCTGCTGTCATTTTTTTTAAAAGGTCAAATGAAGAACATTTGACCTCTCTGGATGCTATTTAGATTATTTACATAACATGATTCAAACTTGATTTTTCCAAACCAGCTTTGTGCCACAATTTAGTATTAAGTTGAACTATTTAATATTAATGCTTGTTACTATTTATGTTCTATGAAATGTCAGTTTTATAAGGTTCAACCTAATACCTCTAAGCTGTTGAGCACCCACTAAATAAATAACTGTATTCAGCATATTCGGCATATGAAGAACATAATACTCTTAAGTGTCTCTTAGTACTCTTAGTACATTTTAAGATTAGCTTTTATTTCCCATGTGATCCATTTCCCTTTCTATCATTGGTGCCAGTAATGGAAGGTATTTGAAAAGAAGTTTCAAACAAAAAGTATTAAACATGATAAAAGGGGACAAAAACTTAACATTTATGATTTGAGAGAGAAATAAGGGTAATTTTTATTAGTTTCCACAATGGTCTGTGCAAGCTTTCTCACGTGTCATGACTTTTAGATAGCAAGCTCTGAAGGACCAATAAGAGGCTGATTATGCTTTCAAGTAGTTGTGTTCCTGCTAACTGGGAAAATAAGCCAAATATTTTGGAGCCTGGTTGGTTCTAGCACATGAAATCCTAAAAAAAAATCAGTGAGTAGGAAATACAAGCAGGAAGGGAAAGGGGGAGGGAAGGAGAGGAGGGGAGAGGAGGTAAGGAAGACTGACATTGTCAAAAATGTGGGACATGAAGGGGGTTTCATATTCAGAGAGTGGTAGAGGAGTTGGAGGATGCTGATTCAAATGTAGTTAGGAAATTCTGTAAGAGTGTGATAGTTACATTGAATCATAAATTGTGTATACTTAATAAAAACACTTATTCCTTCATTCTATTTTCATTTAAGAAATATGACTTTTCTCCAGGGGTGATATTCAAAGAACTTAACAATGGGGACTAGCCATAGCCATGGAGGAAAATTCTGAAGCCCTTGCTTATATCAGGTGTTAATCCAGTGGCTGCTAAATTGTGGAAAGGTCTGAGGGTTTTCCAGGGGTAGAAATGAGCCGCCTGGGAGGCAACTGGATGCAAGGTGGACACTCTCTGGTTTGGGGAGGTGGTTATTTGCCAACTGGACCAGAACTGTTTCCATTTCCCAATACTGACACAGACATACTAGCCCTGCTTTTTCTTCTTTACCTGATTGAGTGGAGCATTGTACAGCTTAGTCTTTAGTGGGACCATCAGCGCTAGAAATGCTGAAGGACTTTCAGAAAAGAGAAAGTTCAACATGAGGACAAGATTTAAAAAAGAGTTGTTAAGATTTAAATAGGCAAATGGCAATGCTCCAGGCAGAAAGAGGAGCAAGAGGAAAAGACACTGATGTGGGAATAATAACGATATTATTGACAATTTTAAGTATAGCAAGAAAACCACCTTGGCTAGAGAAAGGTTTTCCATCCAGGTAGTGAGAAATAACTAGATTGGATTTTAAAAAGGCCATCTATGAAAAACCTGCGGCTAACATCATTTTTAATAGTGAAAAAAATTAATGTTTTTACCAGGGAGATCAAGAATATGACAAAGATGTCTGTTCATTCCTAGGACTGAGCTGCTAGGTAAGAAGAAGAAATAAAAAGCATCCAGATTCAAAAGGAAAAAGTAAAACTACCACTGTTTGCTGATGACATTTTATGTATAAGAACTATTAAGAAATTCACAAAAAAGTTATAATAAATGAGTTCAGCAAGACTGCAGGATATAAGATCAACATACAAAAATCAGTTGCATTGCTGTATATTAATAATGAACAATTTGAAAATGAAATTAAGACAACAATTTTATTTACTATGGTGATAGAGAGAGAGCTTATTCTGGGTGGTGAGTACATAATGCAATACATATAGACGATGTAGTATACAGTTCTACACCCAGAAACTATGTAATTGTTACCAACCAATGTCACCTGAATAAATTTAACAATAAAAAAAAAAGAAAAAGAATAGGATACTTAGGAATAAACCTAACAAAAGAAGTATAAGATTTGTACACTGAAAACTATAAAATATCATTGAAAGTAATTAAACAAGACTAAATAAATGCAAAGACATTGCATTTTCATAGATTGAAAGACTTAATATTGTTAAGATGACAATATCCCCTAACTTGATCTACAGAGTCCATTCATCCCTATTATGATCCTCGTGGGCTTATTTGCATATTAACAGGCTGATCCTAAAATTCATATTGAAATACAAGGGACCCAAAATAGCTGAAGCAATCATGAAAAACAATAAAAAGTTGGAGGACGCACATTTTCTGATTTCAAAACTTACTACAAAACTACCGTAATTAAGACTGTGGAGTACTGGCATGAGGGTAGACATACAGATAAATGTAACAGAATTGAGAGTCCAGAAGTAAACTTGCATTTATGGTCAATTAATTTTTGACAAGTGTGTCAAGACAATTCAATGGGGAAAAGAATAATCTTTTTACTAGGTAGTTCTGGGATAACTGGCTATTTAAGAATTAAGTTGAACCCTTACCTCACACTATATTAAAAAATTAACTTAAATGGATCACAGGGTCAATGTAAGAGCTAAAAGCATGATATTATTAGAAGAAAATAGAGAAGTGAATCTTTGTGACTCTGTATTAGGCAATAATTTCTTAAATATAACACTAAAAACATAACAAAAGAAAAAACTGATAAATTGGATTTCATCAAAATTAAAAACTTTTGTACTAATGTAAGTTTTATGTAAAAGTGAAGTGGAATAAAATGAACTTTTGAAAAGCAGGAGTACCTATAATAAAAAAGACAGACAATAAGTGTGGGTGAGGATGTGGAGAAATTGATACCCTTATACATTCATGGTGGGAATGTGAAATGGTGCAGCCATTTTTGAAAACAATTTAGTAGTTCCTCAAAATGTTAAACACAGAATTACTCTATTACCAAGCAATTCCATTCCTAGATATGCCCAATAGAATTGAAAACATATGCATATAAAAACTTGCTCACAAATTTCTTAGCAATATTATTCATTATAGCCAAAAAGTAGAAACAACTTCAAAGCCCATTAAATGATTAATGGATAAACAAAATGTGGCATAACCATGTAATAGAATATTATTTGGCAATAAAAAACAATGAAGTACTGATACATACTACAAAATGGAAGAACCTTGAATACACTATGCTAAGAAGCCAGACACAAAGTGCCACATATTGTCTTAGTCTGTTTATATGAAGTGTCCACAATTGGCAAATCCATGAAGACACAAAGATTTTGTGGTTGGAATAAAAATGACTGCTAATGAGTATAGGTTTCTTTTGGGGGCAATAAAAATGTTCTAAATTAGATAATGGTGTCGAAAAACTAATGATGTACAACTGTGGAGACTGCTGTGGGCCCTCCCCTTCTCTGTTTCTCTGTCTCTCTCTGTCAAAAACAATAAAAAAAAAATGTAAATAAATCTTAGGTAATGGTGATGATTGCATAAGTCTGTGGATATACTAAAAACCATGGAATTATACATGTTAAAAGGTAAATTTAAGGCATGTGAATTATATCCCAATAAAGCTTATAATAATATCTTTAAAAAGATTTACTTTTACAATAATGACCTGATGGAAAGCTGTATTTTAAAGGAAATAGCTGGGCTAGAATATACACAGTGATTTGAAGTTGAGTTATATTAAGTTGTAGTTACTAGAATATAGAGAGACAAGGCCTGCTGGCAGTAAAAGTGGGGAGCAAGTGGAGAAGAAAGGGCTAAATCAATGGAAGAGAAGTTGAAGAGAACCGAAAATGACTCCAAACTTACTAGACTGGAAACTATGACTCCATTTACAGAAATTTGCAAGCTGAAAATTGTTTTTAAAGATATATCTTGTTGTTTTTGACAGAGACAGAGAGAGACAGAGACAGACAAAGAAGGGAGAGGGCCCAGAGCAGTCTCCATAGTTGTACATCATCTGTTTTTAACATGGTTTCGTTCCACACAGTTGGGTGGGGAGGCCAGGGAGCAGGGCAGGAACTGGGCTGAGGGCCTCCCGCATTGGAGGCACGCCCCCTCAAGCCAGGAGCTGAACTGGGGGTTGAGACCCAAACTTGGGGCCTCACGCATGGGAAGCACACTCCAGTTCAGCATATGGGTCCACACAGGCCAGGGCCAGCATTCAATCCTTGGTTCCTGGGGTTGCAAAGCGAGTGCTTAACCCGATAAGCCAGCCTGTCTTCCCTGGCAAGCTGAAATTAAAGAAGGTATTTGGTAGAAAGTGATAAGTTCATTTTTAAACATGATTTAAGGTGATGACAATACTTAACAAAAGTATCTGGTAGTCACATGAAAAAAACGTTAACTGGTCTAATGTTAAACACAAGTAAGGGTCATGGCTAGAGATGCTGAGTAAAGAGCATTTGCTTAGTAGGTAAAGTGTGAGCTCATGTGGCAATTGTGCCTCCCAACAAGCTCCAGAAATAAGTGACAATTTTAGAATTTATTTAATTTAAGTATATTTTCCACATTTTACTACAACAATTTCCATGTATCTACTTATATATACAGGGTCTAGCAGAAGTAACGGCCCTTTGTTATGAGCTTATAATATATATACCAAATCTTCTATGATAAAATTCTATAACATAACAATATCACACTCAAGCACACTATATTACTTTAAAAAGGGTGTTTCTTCTGCCACACCCCATATATTTTTCTTTTTCCTCTCCAGATTAACCATATGCAAGTACCACTGGGAGGCTTTAAAACTTTTTTCTAAAACTTCCTTGGATTTCCAAATCCCTAGTCCTTGCTGATTATTTTTCACTTTCTTAGATAATTTGATATAGTTTAAAGAAATTTGGAAAACAAGTGGGTAAAATGTTTGATAGAAACTCTGAATCTTTAAGACAAGATAACAAAGATACTAAGTTTTGAGTTCCAAAGTATCTTACTAGACCACAAATAGGTTTTTGAAGCATCACATGATGGTACTTGCATAAGGTAGTGAATCTCAACTGGGAATTAATTCCCCACTGATAATGTCAGGGGTATCCATGCAAAAAGATTCTAGGCTGTTGGAATGACTAGGCTGGGTCTGAGGCAGTCCTTGAAAATGATTAATGAGACAGACAAACACCACAGGGATACTTTCATAATGCTTGAGTTATATTTGCAGTTGGAGAAGGCTAGATTTTTGTTTGTTCTATGTGTGAGATTTAATCTGGGAATAGTTTTCAAGTATTTCTTTTCTTAGCAAACTTTAAACAGACTACACAAATTATCTAGTGCATTCTATCTGATTCACAGCAGTAAGTCATTGGGTCTAAAAGCACTACAGTGTTCCCTCGCCACTTCGCGCTTCATGTTTTGCGGCTTCAGTGCTTCGCGGGTTTTCCCAAAACATTCATCAAAAAATAAAAATGAAAAAATACAACCCTGTCGGCAGCCACATGGCGGAAAGGAGCGCTGTTTCATGTGGATGCGCGAGAGAGAAGGATCCCTGCATGTCACACACAGAGATGAGCTGACTCAGAGTCCATCCCACGGGCTCTCATAAAGACGCGGGATTGGTTTCCGGGGCGACATCGACCCATGGGAAAATCCCTAGGGGCAAATCCAACTTCGCGGTTTTTCAGCTTTCGCGGAAGGTTCTGGTCCCCATTAACCGCGAAAAACGAGGATCACTGTATAGCCAATTTCTTAAACAACTAAGGTGAAGACCCAGCATGATAAAACAGACTTCAGTTACCAGTTTACGAAGGGATCCACTATGGTAACAATTCAAAGTCCCTGCCAAGAACCTCCAAGATAACTTGACTGAAGGGGCACAGCAAAGGGAGAAATGCTCAATAGAAGTTAGGACTTTGGTTCAAGATCTCATTAGATATGATAGCTCAGCAGCAGTGAGGCTTTGGGAACATGCTTCTCAAAAGCAGTCTCCGTGTGTGTTTTCTAGACTTCATCACTTCGTAGTTACTATTAAGTCCACACTAATCTAGCTACTATCCATCTCCACCACTTCATGAAATTGCTCCTCTCAAAGTCACCAATAATCTCCAAAAGTGAAGGACACGTCCTTGTTGTCAGTCTTTTTGAACTCTCAGCAGCATTCCACATATGTTCCCACTCTCCTTGAAACATTCGTCTTTTGGCATATGTGACACGACGGCATATGTGACGTGACAGCACGTCTTTGGTTTTTCTCTTCCTCAGTGGATGCTTCTTCTTGACCTTCCTTGTGGATTTTTTCTCTACCCAACCTGGAAATATTGGAGCATTTCAGTAATAATTCTTGTAACTGCATCTTTGTTTGTACTCACTCTTTCCGTAGGTGACTGCATGTGTTCTCATAGCTTTCAATATCAACTATAATCTATATTCTGATGACTTCCAAATCCATATGTCCAGCCTGACTCTCCCCTGAACCCAAAACTCATTTATCCATTTGTTACTGACATCCTCTTAGATGTCAGTAGGAATCTCCAATGTAATGTGCCAAAAATATAACCCTTTATTCCCCTAAACCCAGGCCTTCCCCACACCTACTTGTTCTGCCCCAAAGCTGGTAGTCATCTTGATTCCTCTCTTTGTCACATTACCTGCCTTCAGTCGTCTCTTTGTTCTGGTCAGTTTTACAACACACACAAATGCAAGTGCATCCATTTATTTCACTGAGTTTCAAGACCAAGCCACAGGCATTCACTTACCCAAACAACTGTACTAGCCTTTAACAGGTTTCCTTGCTCTACTTTTATGGCACTAAGACCCATTCTTTATCTAAAAGCAAAATTATGCTCTTTTGGTTTTTTATTATGAGTATTTTTCAAACACATACAAGCAGATGGAGAGAGTAGCATGAGATCCCCTAAGCAGCCATCAGACTTATCAAGTCATTTATCAATTCATGCCAATCTGTTTCCTTGCCTCCTCTAGTATTTTGACACAAACTCCAGACATCATATCATTTCACTCCAAAACATTTCAATATATAGCTATAAAAGATAGACTCCTTATAAGTACAACCACAAGAGCATTAATGCATCTAAAAAATTAATACTTTTTTAAAAGATTTATTTTATTGTTTGAGAGAAGGTGAGAGAGAGAGAAAAGGAGGAGGGCCCAGAACAGTCTCCATGTTGTATGTCATTAGTTGTGACATGGTTTTATTCACATAGGTGGCTGTGAGACCACATGGGGTGGGAACCAAACTAGGGGCCTCCCGCGTGGGTGGTGAGAATCTTCGCCACCTAGCCATCCTGGCAGTTACCTGTTATGCCGCAGTTCAACATAAGGGTTTGCATAGGCTGGGGACTGGAATCGAACCCCAGACCTTGCGATTGCAAGGCAAGCACTCAACTGCTGAGCTATCCAGGCATCCCCCAAAATTAATAGTTTTAATATCATCAAATATAAAAATGTGTGTGTGTGTGTGTATATATTTCTGAATAACTCATATAGATCATAATTTTTTTATAATCAGGTTGTTTTACTCAAGATCTCAGTGAGGACCACCTATTGCAATTGGATGATATATCTGTAGGATTCCTCTTCCATTAATAGTTCACTCATTCATTTACTTTTTTTCCCCCTTGCAATTTATTTGTTGAAAAAACCAGATTGTCCTATAGAGTTATAGTCTGGATCTTGCTGATTGCATCCTGTGGTTAATATAACATGTTTCTTTCATGTTAAAAACTGCTAAGACTGCTTCATAGGCGGCGGAATTGTATTCTTAGGTCATAAGTCGTGTATTTGGTTGCATGTCTTTTTGTGAGCTTAGTAGCCATCATGCTTTATACCTAAGTCTATTAATTAATTAGAGGTTGCACAATAGGGATATTCCAATTCTATCAATTCATGTTCATTTATTCACAGGAATACTTCTATAAAAGAACTTTATTTTGATCTCCTTCTTAGGTTATCTAGCAGTAAAGTTTGTATAGGAATTGAATTACCTTTTATTATAAAAGTATCACTGGGATCCTGTCTCTGCCCCACTTAAAGTCCTCCTGTGGCATCTGCATGCACACAGAGTGAGCTCTGGGGCCTTCACATGCCCTGCATGGAAGCGTTCTTCCATCATCTTTTCCATCATGTTCTATCATATTGCATACCATTTCATTTAAATTTAAAAACGAATTCTAAAACTTGACATTTTTTTTAATTCCCTGGACATTTTTTTAAATTCCCTTTTCTGCCCCAAGGTTTTTGCACGTGCTCTTCCCTCTGCCTGGCCTTCTGCCCCACTTCCTGCCTCGTAGGCTTCTTCTTGGCCTTCATGCTGAAATGTTACCTCCTCATCAAGGCTTTCCCTGACTCCTTCATTGAAGGGCCCTCCTCTCCTCGTCGTAGCTCCTTTTTAATTTCTCTATAGCACCCATCACAGGCTGTAACTATCTTACTTAGTAATCGTTTCCCACCAAGCATGCGAGCTGGCTCTGCGGAAGCAGGGATTTGGGTTTCTTTTCTGCTCCATACGCCGCGTCTCACGGCACAGCACAATGTCTGCACCTACGGGTGCTTTTCTGGTTTTGAATGAATGGCACACATTTGCTGCCCCTGCATAGCTTCACTGTTGTAAATGAGATGTAGGTATAAGCTAGAGATTGTAGGGTGCCTTTCAGGTTTTCAATACTGTTCTCTAAGGACACAGAGACCAAGACAAAGGTCATGCAGTGCAGTGCTTCCTGAATTCTTTATGTTGTGTCACTTGCAGCAAATGATGTCTATGATGGTGAAGCCCACTGAGGCTTCCTGGGGGCTCCCAGCTGGGACGCGGGCTGGGCCCAGGGCCTGAGAGAAGAGCTGGCTTGGTGATTGAACAGAGAGCCACAGGAGTTGGTTTAGGGAGAGCATTTTTGGACTCCTGAGGGTGGGAGAGTGGGGTGGGCTTATAGATTCAAGGCAGGAAATTCTTTTTGAGTGCATACTTTGAGGGCTCCCCAACTTTTATGACCCTCAAGGACTTATAGGACTAGGACACCCTGCAGTCGCCTCACTTTGAAATCCTCCTTTCCCCCTCAAAAGTCACTTTCTTCCTCAGGAAATTCTGCCAATTTAACATTATTTCAAAGCATTCTCTTTTTACAATGCAAATACTTTGGGCTTGGTTGAGAAGATTATGAGTATTTTTCACCTTTGTGTGAATTAGCTTAACAAGACTGCTTTCTTCCTAAAATCTGAAGTATCAATATTGTGTTTAGCTTAAGAGAGTCTAGAGCGGGGGTGGCGAACCTATGGCACGCGTGCCCAAAGTGGCACGCAAAGCAATTATTTCGGCACGCGGAGCTGTGAATACCATTTAAAAAATTATTGTTTATGCTCTTATAGACATAAAAGTAATCGATACCTCTATCTCACTCGATGGGTTGGCACGCGAGTCGAGCGAGTATACTCTTATTTCATAAACTTTGGCACTCAGTCGCCAAAAGGTTCACCACCCCTGGTCTAGAGGAAAGGGGGCAGTTTTGGACTTTGGGTCCTTATGTGGGCTGGAGGACAGGCCTGACTCAGCATGGTGTACTGCTGTGGCAGGCAGAGGGGGCTTGGACACTGTAGGGCTACATGCGGAGGGCTTAGGTCAGCCAGCCCCAAAGTTTCAGTTGATTTTCTTGAGGGAGAATGTTCAAGACTTTTACCTGAGATTGCTTCAATTAATCTGATGTTTATTACCAGTAGAGGGTACAGACAGGACCCAGAACAGAATCCCTGCTGCGTAGGAATTCACTGAGGTCAGCAGCCATACATAGAGGGGCTAGACTGCTGCCAACAGCAGATAGGCAATGTCAGTGTACCTACAGCATGCAATTGGTGCACAGAGCCATGACTCATGCCAACAGCAACTTCTGCTTTCCCAGGAACTCTCCCAGGACTACTGCCACCTCCTTTTACTCCCAGAGACCAGATGGGAAGAGATTAGCCACTAGGGACGATGAGGCCCAGGAAGGAGGGGAACCCAGGCCTTAGGTTATTGCCCAGTCAGAAAGCAGGTTTTCCTTCTTCTCCCAGACCAGCTCCCTGATCTCGATAAGTCCCCCTGCATGCTCCTGCCCACATATCTGGATAGAAGCCTACTCTCTGCTGAAGTAGAACTTGGAGAAGCTCTTTTAGAGGAATCATGTTGAGGCAGCCACAGTGTGAAAAGATTTGTAGGCATGCACAGTTATACACTTGGTAAACTAAAGGGAGTGCTTATCTTGAGACCTTTTTCTTACTGTATTGGAAGTGCACTTGAGGCTTTATTTCCCTTTGGTGTGCTGATATGACATGCTGAGGAGCTCCTTGCATTTCTAATGTACTTAGGGTGTTAACCCAGTTGCATTATAGTCTATAGCAATATCTTAGCTTTCTTGATAGTGAAGATTCCCAGCCGGATTCCTAACAAGACTAGGAGGTGAAAAGAAATCACAGAACATTTATGTTACTGCAAAACAAACACACACACACACACACACCAACCTTACTGCATAAAATCTTAGATCAGAAGAAAACTAATTTGGACTCCCCCTCACTGCACGAAGCTGTACTCTACATACCACCAGTTTTTGTGTGTGTCCCAGCAGCCTTTAACCTATGCTCCAACAATTTCAGGGGTAGGGATCACAACTACTCTATCCTCCTTGCATTGACAGACAATTCTGTGGTCTTCTTTTCCTAAAATTAACATTTGATTATAAGTTATCATTAGCCTTCATTACCCTTCCACAATAAGACAGAGGAAATTGGATGAATCTTCAAATAAGTGCTATTAGTTATTGTGTATCTGTGCAGCCTTCTCTTTACTAGTCTATAAATTCTCCAGCTCTTCCAACTATTCGTGGTTTCCAAGGAAGAAGCAGCAGAATCTTCCTCCTCTCCAAACCTATTCCAAAACTCATCTTATGGATTTTGTTCTTTTCAGGAACTTTGTTCCATCTCCCTCATCTTTCTGTACCTTCAAGGTTGCCCTTAGCCCCAGACTACAAATATGCCTATTGTACCCTCTCCTCAACATTTCTTACTGTCTAAGGAAACTATCCCATCTCCTAATTTCCTGCCATCATAAAATTTAAGGAAAGAATAGTGCATGGTCACTGTCCCCAGTTCCTTCTACTTCCCTGGTGTAATCTGTGTTCTGTCTCCTTAGCTTTGTAGACATTTATCTTTGAAGGACATTCATGTCTTTGAAATGTTCTTTTATGTATCTTCAGGATCCCCCCCCCCCATAGCATATAATATTGATGCTGCCTCTCTGTCTTGACAATGTCACCCTTAGATTTCCAGACTCAGAATTCTCCTGGTTATCTTTCTACTTCTCTAACTGGCATTCCCCACCATTTCCTCTTATATTCTTTTGCCTCCATGAAAAAGACCTTCCTTAAGATAATGTCTTCAGACCACTTCTCTTTTCTGTCCTCTCTTCCTTGGCAACCTTACCTGATTTTATGGTTTCATTTATTATTCTAACAGGGGTAACCCCAAACCACTCTCTCCATCCCAATCCTGACTTATCTCTGTAACTCTAGTTCAAGCTTCCTGCTGGACTTCTACCCCTGAATATCCATGTGTACCTCAAACTTGTGATATATCCCAGATACATTTTCCTCCTTACATATTTCTTTTCTGGAACACATGTTTCTTCTCTAGAATCCCCATTTTTGTTGAGGACATTGCCCCCAAACCATGCTCAGTCAAGTTCTAGATCTGCAAACCATTTTGTAGTTCTTCTCTTTCCACCAGTTCCTGTCTGCTCGCTTCCTATAGAACAGGGGTCCACAAACTACGGCCCACGGGCCACATGCGGCCCGCTGAAAACATTTATCTGGCCCGCCGGGTGTTTTTGCCAATGCTGCCTGTCCTGCTTAGCAGCCGACTCGTCCCGGGCCCGCAGTGTGTATGTGTGGACATGCTGAGGGACAGTGAACTGGCCCCCTGTTTAAAAAGTTTGGGGACGCCTGCTAGAATCTCTTTCATCAGCCCCCTCCTGTCCAGTTCCATTGCCACAACTTAATTCACGCCCTTTGAGCCTCTTGCAGGACTGTTGGGTTAGTCCAGTTTTCATGTCCATTTCCCACTTTCAACTTACCACATTTACTGCTGCCAGATTATGTGCGGCTTAAATATTAAAGTCATTGTTTAAGAAGAAAATTCCATATAGTCAACATTGCTCTTAAAAATGCCTAATATTATCCATCAAGTAACACCTTACAGACATATTGCTGCTTCTTTTTTTTTTTTTAAGGTTTATTTTATTGTTTTTTGACAGAGACAGAGAGAAGCGGGAGGGCCCAGAGCAGTCTCCACAGTTGTACATCATCAGTTTTCAACATGGTTTCATTCTACACAGGTGGGAAGGGGCCTCCCATGTGGAAAGCACACCCCAGTTCAGCATATGGGTCTGCAAGGGCTGGGGCTGGCATTCAATCCTTGGTCCCCTAGGCTGCAAAGCAAGTGCTTAACCCATTGAACCATCCTGTCTTCCCAACATACTACTTCTTAATAGGTTTAACACTGCCAGTGTTTCCTCCATTTCGGGGACAGATCACTTTCCTTTTGGTAGAACACCAGATGAAGTTATCCTCTTGGTTTTAAGGGCCATCTAGTCTGAAAAAAAAAAAAAAATGTTTCTTTAAACACCTCCACTAGTTTCATTAAAAATATGTTTCTGTAAACACTCAGCACTAGTCTATTTGAATTCATGCTAGTTACTCATGGGTGCGATAACTCTCATCCTATTGTTTCTGTGCTCAAAAAGCCTGTAGTGGCTGTTCATTGCCTGTCAGAAGTCCCATTTCTTTAGCCTGGCACTCAAAACTGTCCATAGTCTGGCTTCAACTCACTTACCTAATCTAGGTTCCATTCCAGGATGGAACGTCTGCCATTCCCCACACATGCTTTGCACGTTCCAGTCTCCATCCACACTTTCTCTCCCAGTGGTCCCCTTGCCTGGCATACCTTCTTATTCCCCACCTCTGCCAGGCTGAGCCATTCTTCAAAGATCAACTCACATGCTGCCTCTCCTAAGATTCCTTCAGAGTTTTCTCCAACCCTGCCCAGCCATAATCCTATTTCCTCCTCTGGACTGAAATAGATCTTCATTTGTACAGTGGATAGGGCAAATGTCATTTTCTATCTAGAATTGTCATTTCTATTCATAGAAATGGGCAGGGTTAGTGCTTGAATCTTTATATTTTTATTTTTTCAATTTTTTTAAGATTTATTTTTATTGTTTTTGACAGAGACAGAGAGAGAGAGAGACAGAGAGAAGGGGGAGGGCCCAGAACAGTCTCCACCATTGCACATCATTGGTTTTTTCACATAGTTTCATTCCACAGGTGGGTGTGGGGCTACACAGGGCAGGAACTAGGCCAGGGTGTCTCCCTGGTGAGAACTGAACTGGGGGCACTCCCCAGTTCAGCATATGGGTCCACACAGGCCGGGGCCAGGACTCGATCCTTGGTCCCCAGGGCTGCTAAGTGAGCACTCAACCCGCTGAGCCATCCCGGCTTCCCCTATTTTTATATTCTTTCACCACCATCTGTACCTTCTAGCACAGTCAGTTCTCAACAGGTTTTAATGAATAAATAAGTAAAATAATGTGTCATCCCAACCCTTCCCCGTGCAGAGGAGTTTCTCCCAATGTGCTCTAGTCTGGCAGGACCCAGGGCTCAAAAAGCAAACTCTTCTTGGTCCCAGTAGCACCTCCATCAGGCTATGAATGAGCTCAACAGAAAGGCAGATGGATAAGAAGACACATGTGAAAGCAGTGAAGCTCTTTGCTTCTTCTTAAAGAGCAAAATAAACATTCAGTTAGACTTTCCAAGAAAGTCCTTAGAAATTACCAATGCAATGGCTTTTTCATGGATGACTTCTGGAAATGCCAAAGTCTGTCATTGAGGGTGGAGACATTTTGTTCCCATTGTGTAGGATGAGACTGATGAGATGAGGCCTAAGCCTCCCGTGGTCCTACCCTTTTCAGTGCATCTCAAGTTCAGGGAAACTGTAACCTTTGTGGAGAGAAAAAGCCTAGGCTGCCTCCTCTATGTTTTTAACTCAAGGCTGAAGGGGAACTCTGATCCTAGGAGTTCACTGGATGTAACAACCCCTTAAATCTTTTCTGATTCATATTCCAAGCCCCAGAAATACAAATGTAGCTCCGCTCACATGAGCATTAAGATTTTACAGGAAGATCTGGGGATTGAAGAGGATAAGAAATGTGGCATTTTTTAAAGGACAGCCCAGGGGTTGGGGCCACTAGGAAATTTGAGCCTGTTCCAGGGATGGGGCATCTTAATCTATTTTAGGGATATTTATGCAGAAAATGTAATCTGCCCCCAGTGACAGAGGATTTGGACAGTGAATTGAAAATGACCACCCCTCTTTCTTGTAAAACCTTCCTGCTCCGTGAGAGGTGCACAGCGCTGCCTGGAAACAGTGTTCCGATTTCTCTTGACTATTGAATATCGCAAGTGGCTTCTAGATCTAGAAGGAAGTTTGGGTGTTTTGTTTTGGGTTGGTTTTTGTTTATTTGGTTTTGTCTTGTTTTCTGCACAACCATTCAGGTGGCTTTTCCTGTTTCTCCTCTCCCTCTTGGACTTGGGTCCAGTAATTACTATCGCAGAGAGCTGGAAAGATGCCTGCTCTCCCCGCATGATCTCCTCTGCTCAGCCTCCTGCGGGTTTCCCCCCCCCCCCCCCCTGCTTTTCTCTTTCTGGCCCCGCCTCCTCCGCGCACCCCGTAGCCAGCAGCAAGACAGCTGTGTTCAATCAGGAACCACTTACAACTCCAAACGATTGCAACGGGAAACTTCGGCGTGAAGTGCAGCCGGGCTCCAGCTCTCTAGCTCTCTTTCCTTCCCCGGGAACCCGAGGAGCACACCGTCCTCTCGGGCCACTCGCCCGAAGCCCGCTAGGCTGCGGGGTCGTGCGGGGAGGCGTCCTCCAGCCCGGTCATGGGGGGCGGCGAGGCTCCGTAGGGGTGGCGAGGCGCCGCCGAGGGTGGCACTGGCCCGGGACCCGGCGGGGGGCGCGCGCGGGCGGGTCCCCGCGCCGGCTCGGCCGCTGCAGCAGCTGCGAGCGCGCCGCGCCGCCCGGCCTCCTGCAGCCCCGTGGGGGCGACGCGAGCCGGCTCCGCTCCGTGCAAGCGCGCTTGCAGCCTTGGTTTGGTCTCCACCGCTGTCCTCGGGGAAAATGGCTGTCTAGACCTAGCATGTCCCCGAAAGGATCAAGCAGGGGATACCGAGCCCGTTAAAGCCCAGCTCACAAGCTCCGAGACCTGGAGGAGGAGCAGCTCGGCTCTGAAAAAGTGCAGTCATGAATTCCGGAGTTGCCATGAAATATGGAAACGACTCCTCGGCGGAACTGAGTGAGGTAAGAAACAGCTGAGACCGGGAGCTCTGGTCTCGTAGGCTCTTTGCTTTTCGACAACCCCCACCCCATCCCTCCAGATCTCCCCCAGCCCCACACCCCACCCGCCTCGCGCTCCCAGCGCAATGAAAGATTAAGAGATGTTCTGGATCTTGTCCTAACTTGCAGCACTACTCAGGAAATGACCTGAACTGGCTTGGTAGTTCAGTCCTGAAACGAGTGGCTTAAAAAAAGAAACAAGCTCTCAGCACGCCGCCGAGGCGTTTTTCTCTCCGCAGCCTAGGTGCCCTGTCCCTCCCCACCTTTACCCCCCAATGTATGAACAACATGCCTTTTCGTCATCGCGGAGCGCACGGGGATCCCAGCTGCCGATGCTAACCCATTTGGCGGGGCTGGGAAGCTCATTGGATTATTGAACCCCCCACTTGGCTCCCACGTGTGATGGGTTTGGTTAATTTCAGGCAAGGTGGTCTCTCGCCGCAGAGATGAATGACCCGCGCAGGGGAGGGGAGTAGGGAGGAAGCACATCAAAGCCGCTTAGAACTTTTATTTCCTGCCTGGGACTGGACTTCTGAGTCTTTGAGGCAAGCGCATTTGCAATTCCTGGCTCTTACTGTAACGTATCCACTGCAGTGTTTGAGACCAGCTTGGGAAGCTACATCAAACGATATGCAAATATGTGAACGGTAAGATGCTCAAGGCCATATTTTTGGTAACTTTAGGGATGCCTCAGGCACCCCCCACGCCTCTCCCTTACACCCCCAACGCTTTGAATACCTGCAAAAGTGCGGAGGCTTGATGGCTGTGGGGTTACCTCTTAGCACCACCACTAAGCCTTTTCCGGGGCGAAAGTGGAGTATATAGCCCTGTGCTTCTTGAGTATGGCTGAAGAGAAGGAAAGGAGACCCGTGTAAAAACAGCCAGAAGGTAGCAAGAGGTGATGCAAGATGACTACCCGGGAAGGGAAAATGAAAGGCTAGATCCCTCACTGGGGAGGAGGTTGGGGACGAGCTGGGGGGGGTGGGGGTGTGTGTCCAGCAGTGGATGCAATAGGCCCCTGCCTGGTACTCTAAATGGCTTGCTGTTGTGCTGTTCCTGCTTGGGTTTGGAATAGCATTTTAAGGAGTTGGCCCAATGAAGTAGAGGCATTTCCTAACCCCATCCTTTCCCTGGTGATGTAGAAGGCTGAAGAAATGCTGAGAGTGAGGGCTTCATTTAAAAATGGGAGGTGGAGGAAGAGGCCTGAAGACCGCAGTGATTTTTGCCACTTTGAAATGCAGGGAGAGGTTCCAGGTCTGAACTAGAACCCAGGACTCGGCTCCATTACTAACACTGTTTAAGGAGAAGCCTCTGACTTATCTTCTAAGCTCATTTAAAAATCGAAAACTAAAGGCATGCATCTTGCAGGGAGCCTTGGCCAGGCCCTTCACAGTGTTTGCCTATGTAGCTAGCCACTTTCACACTGTCCCCTGAAGTGTGTCGTACGGTTATTTTGTTCAAAAATGATTCCTATGTAGTACAAAGTTGGCTAGAAGTCTGAATAGAGAGAGAGAGGAGGTCTGGACTGGCTGCATTAGATGAACCCAGAGTGTCAGGGAAACTCAGGTAGGAGGTAGAAATATTCTGTATTGTGTCCATGCCTTAGACAACTTGTGGCCTAATGAAAGAGACAAGGATGCTTCATGGCCCCTGCATTCATTGGAGCAGTATTTCAGCATTGTAAGACATAGTTTTGACCCTAAGGAAATAAACAAGTTTCTGCTCCATACCTTTAGCCAAATTTTCTTTCCTTTTCCGCAGTGTCTGCTTATTCATTTTGTGCCTTTTTTCGAGTCTCCCTTTTTAGGTTCAGCGATTTAATTGCCCCTCCCCCCCCCCCCCCCCAAATCCAGTTTCCCTGCAGATTCAGTAGTTGCAATAGACTGCAAGGGTAGTTATTTTTAGCTTCTGTACATATTTTAAATTAGGGTATCTGTGAAGAAAATTTGTAAGGCAAGGGAGTGTGTGTAGTTCATACCTTGCAAACCCTAAATCTCAGTTCAATTTATCATAGGCAATAGTTGTAGCAAATCTGTAACATCCACAGGGCAGTATTTATATGGACCCATAGATCTGAATACAATTCATTTGTATTTCTCACACTAGGTCTCTGGCATAAAGGAGAGTTTCTTCTTCTCAGTGTAATTTTTCTCTTAAACACGGATTTTGCTTTAACATTGTAGGGGGCAAAGTTGCCATCTTCTTTTGATGGATGATTTCTCATCCTCACCTGGAAGCAGAGCTAACAAACGCCCTCAAGGGACCCTTTTAGTGCCATCTTCCTTATTGCCCAGGAGCCTCAACACGCTCTGGAGGTCAACCATAGGGTCAGATTCAGCCTGATGTTCACCAGGCATTTGGGGGGCAAGCAAAACCTCTGAAAGGCATTATCCTGGGTATTAGAGACAAGAGGTCCCTCATTGGTGTTAACTTGCGAGCTTACTTCTACGAGGGTCTTCTAGCTACAGGAGTCATTGACTCTGTCAGTAATGTTGGCTCCAACTTTATAACATCCTGAACAAGGGGGAGCGACTTAAATGTGTTTCTAGGTGTACTCTGCTGGTCCTATCGGTGAGAGCAGCAAGCTTCCGTCAACAACTGAGCGGTAGGCCTCTGCCTGCCATGCCCCACCCTGGGAGGGTTGGTTACAAGAGACAGGAGGGGTTGGGTATGAGTGATCTGTGAGAACACAGAGCTGGGTGTTGAACTTGAGGTGTTTTGCATGTGTGAGAACTTGAAGATGGAAAAACAGGAAATTTATAAAATGTGTTCCTTTTGTGTCTTTCCTTTGAACAATAGCTGTTTAAGATCCAGTGAGGTGATTATAGGAGATAGGAAAACTGCCTCTATCTATGGACATTTGAAACAGTTTTACCTCTCTGTGAGCACAAATGGCTTAGGTCAAGCCTGAACACTTTAACCAAAGCAAACTAATCCCTAGCATTAACAACAGTAATGCAAAAGAAAAATTTGAGAAGCATGAACTGGCTCTTTTTTTTCCTTGGTTATTAGCTGTCCCTATCAAAGACTCAAAGAATGTTTTTCTTTTTCTAATGTGAGGTTAAGGAAGGACTTCGAGGTCGGCCACGTGAGAAGTACTTAGAAAATTAAATGATTGACTTTCACTCTTCCTTCACCATAGTCGAGAAGCTGAGTGGACACACTTTCAGCACCATTAGATTAAATTCTCCCAAACCTCATCAAGGGAAGGCTCCTAAATCTCTTTCCTACTCTCCATGGACTTTCAGCCAGCAGTTAGTTCTGTTTGTGTTGGTAAAACCTGTGGAACCAGTGTGTCATTTAACCCTGTTTCACTATCATAATCACAATCACAGGTCTTGGTTCTAATTCACACTTTGGGAAGAAGGTGTCTTCAGGTGCCGCATTACCAGAGTAGGACTTGAATTTTCTCATCTTTACAGAATAGCTGTGTACTGGATCTGCTTCTCTGATAGATGGCTACCTATTGACATAAAATAAATATATCTTTTATAAATAAATTTTTTATAAAGTACAAAATTATCTTTAAGAGTTTATTCTTTCCTGGCAATTGTTAGGAGTGAAAAAAAAAGTTCTTTGCTAACTCAAATCATTTTCCTGAAGCAATTAACTTATATTCTTTGCTGCTTAGACATTAAACAATGAACAGGTAAATCTTCCATCACTGTTTACTTTGCAACTTTAGTTGCCTCTGAAATGACATGTCCCTAGCTTTCTATCTCTTTATTCAAAGGCTCTTTCATAAGATTATTCCACTGCTGAATGCAGGCAATAGGAGCAACTCCCTGCTTTCACTGTGTACTTATTGGGTAGCTATTGAAACCCCACAACCTCTCGGATACTCTAATGAAGATTTGTATGTGAGAAAATTGCTCTCTAGACAGATGATCTTGTGTGACTATCTTTAAGTGGTCATCTCACAGATGTATTTAACTCCTCTTCATTAAGCTACAAAATGTTAGTGGGAAGGGCCTGTGTGATCACCTAGTATTCCCACACCCCTTTATACTTTATTTTCTGTCTCTACAGAATCCCACTTCATTGTAATGGGTTGTTTAATGTCTGTTGTAGCCACAAACTGTAAGCACCAGAGACAGGCACATAGTTGGTGTTCTACAAATGTTTGATGATTAAACACCTTGCCTCCCTTTCCCTTTTCATAAATATAGAATTTGGGGAACCGATTTAAGTGCTTATTCCAAGGCTTTTTTTTTGGCTGTATAATGAATTGCCCCAAAATTTAGACTTAAAATGACAATCCCTGATCTCATGATGCATTCATTACATAGATGATGTAGTGTAGGTACACCTGGAACCTATGTAACTTTACTAACCAGTGTCACCCCAATACATTGAATAATAATTAAAAAGTTGACAATTCTGTTTGCTCATGATTTTGCAGTTTGGGTAGAGCCCAGGAGAAAAGATGTGTCTATGACTGCATCTAGAAGATCCACTTCCAAAATAAGATGCCTCAGTCACGTGGCTGGCAAACTGATGCTAGCTGTGAACTGGGAGATCGCCTCATTTTCTCTTGTACATGGGCCTGCCCACCTGGCTGCTTGGTTTTCCTCTCTGCATGGCAGCTAGATTCCAAGAAGAGGAAGGTGGAAGCTGACAGTTTTTCTATAATATAGGGCTGAAACTGGAACCGTGTCACTCTATGTGTCCTGTTGGTTAGAGCAGCAATATGTTTAGCCCATGTTCAAAGGGTGAAGAAATAGATCCCACCCCATCAAGGGGGAATGTGAGAAAGAATTTGCAACTATTTTTAATCTATTGCAGAGGCCACAAAATGACAGCGCCTTGTCTAAAACCTGGTCTCTTAATTTCTAAGGCCTGCTTGTCGTTTAGGTGCTAATTCAGTGGTTTGTAATAGCTAACACTTGGTAAGCGTTTCCCAGGTATTGACATGCTTCATTATCAGAAAACCGTGTGAGATACTTTCTGTTATGCATATGCTATAGGTGCGGACACTGAGGAATAAAGAGGGGGGAAAAACTTACCCTCTGGTGGAGCTCTGGTAGTGCTTCTCTCCAGGCCACCATTTGTACAGGGTTTTCCTTTTCTTTCTGCTCCTACTCCCAGCTTTTTTTTTTTTTTAATTGTTTGAGAGAAGGTGAGAAAGAGAGAGACAGAGGCAGGAGGGCCCAGAGCAGTCTCCATAGTTGTACATCACTCGTTTTATGACATAGTTTCATTCCACACAGGTAGATGTGAGCTGCACAGGGCATAACCAAATTGGGGGCCGGGACTCAATCCCCAGACCTCGTGGTTGCAAGGCAAGCGCTCAACCTGTTGAGCTGTCCCGGCATCCCTGCTCTCAGCTTTTGATCACATGTTCCTAGGAGAGAGTATTCTACTTAATAAGCCTGTTTGACTTGATTTGTATTGTAATCTCCGTGCGATACCCAGATAAGTGTTTTTTATAAACATGAAATGGATATGATTAAAAGGATATGGTGGCTGCCATCACCTTCAAGAGGCCAAGGAATTCTAGGCATCCCAGAGCCCTCCGAGCAGAACTGTCGACCAGGAACAGGGCGATGCACACCCAGGAGGCCCTTTCTTCCTGTTCCTGTTTGCTGCAAGGGAGTGGGGGGCACTCGGTCTCTGTCCCACCGCCTGTGCACTCAGAGGCCCGTGAGGGATCAGTGCTGTGATGTTTGAGGTGCCGTGCTGGAAGGAGAATAAGGCTTCCTCTGGCACAAGAATTAGAGTTCTCCCACCCCTGCAGGTAGGGATTTGCGCTCCTACTACAGTTGGCTCAATCTCTGTGGGGCTGCAGAGTGCTGAGGATCATGTAGAAAGCCAGGGAACCCAGTGAAGTTGGCAGCCAGGGCAAAGGCAGGAGCTTGGGTCCCCGTCCTTCGAATGCACATGTGGAACGTGGCCATGAGGCTATGCGTCAAACCCAGCTGGCCAAGACAAGTAAATCAAGTGTGGCTGGAACCAGGTGTTAGTCAAGGGGACAAGAAAAAAGGGATATGTGATGTAAGAAGAGGAGCTTAGGCAAAGACCAGGCAGGCGATCAGGAACTGAGATCGCCATAGACCTGAAAGCAGAGACATGAGAACCCGGAGTCTGAGGAAGTACTTTGTCCAATTGGGAAGTTTCTTTTTTTAGTTTTTCAAAGATTTATTTTTTATTGTTTGAAGAGTGGGGGCAGGGGGCAGAGCAGTCTCCATGGTTGTACATCGTTTGCTGTGACATGGTTGCATTCCACACAGGTAGATGTAGGGCCCCACGGGGCGGGAGCCAAACTGGGGACCTTCTGCATGGGAAGCAAGAGTCTTCGCCATCCCAGCAGTTACTGGTTGCACTACAGTTCAGCATATGGGGTTACACAGGCCGGGGCCAGGAATTGAACCCCAGACCTCAGAATTGCAAGGCAGACACTCAACCAGCTAAGCTATCCTGGCATGCCAATCAGGACGTTTTAAAATTAACCTCAGGACTCTTTCACATTAAGGTATCGCTTACAGGGCTGTGGCTACCAGATTTTGGGTGTCAGAACTTTGAGTTGGGGGTATGTGTTTAGAGTAGGGAAGGTGGTGGTAAACTCACGGGTGCTGTTTTCATAGCTGCCTGAAGCTAATTTACCCAGGGGAAGTCATGTGGATGGCTTTCTCTGAAGTGTGACTAACTAAAAGGTAAAACCTCTATTTATATGAAGAAGTTGTTGATGAGCAAAGATATCAAATTTAGTTTTTATCAAAATAAATTTCAGAAAACCAAGGTTACATTTATGTAATCTCTGGTTTCTGGGGAAGGGATTTATGTTGATGAGATTACAGAATCAGACAAGCCAAAAAAGACTCAGAAAATTGATTGATAATGGTTAGAATGTGGGATTTCTTTCTTTCTTTTTTTTTTTTTACATCAGCAAGGGGATGTCATGGCAGAGATAAATTATACAGTTATTTTCTTGAACCCTTCCCCCAACTGCACCCAGATCCCCCTTGAAAGAAATGAGAGGAGAATAACCTGAATTACACAAGCAAAACGTTCAATTTATTGAGTAAATATTTACTGGGAGCACAGAACTGTCCTCTTTTTGTTTTTGTTTTTTTTCCTAATAAATGTTCCTTTTTGTCTTCCTGAACAGCAAAGTTAGTACATAGGGGAAAGAGGACACCTTTTGGAAGTTTTGCGTCATTATAAGGAGTGAATGAGGTTGTAAAGTACTTATATATGTAAATTTTTCAAGATATTTTTTATACTCAGCAAAGAGGTTAAACCTTGAGAAAGTTTTGGGTGAAAATAAATCCAGAAATAGCAGCTGTTGATTCTACTGGCCATACAAAAAGCTAGAGGTTAGGGTTTGTTAACTTTGTTACAAATGAGCCTGTTGGGCGGGGAAAATCGTGTGGTGAGAGCTACTTGATGCTTTGGTGGGTGGGATATTTTTTTTAATTTATTTTTTTTATTTTATAATTTTTTTTTTAAATTTATTGTTATATTTGATGAGGTTACATTGGTTGGTAACAATTAGACAGTTTACAGATGTACAAGTCCACCTCACATCATTCATGCATCGTATTATGTGCCCATCA
>PVKE010009206.1:0-45450 GCA_004027555.1 Craseonycteris thonglongyai | reverse complement strand
CTATAAAAGGCCCCAACAGTCTTTCTGACCTCACATGCTCCTCCCCCAAAGGCAGAGTCTAATTCCCTTCCCCTGGAATGTGGGTCAGGCTGTATGACTGCCTTGGTGAACATAAGATAGTGGAAGTGACCCTGTATGACTTCTTCTGAGGCTCAGTCATTAAAGGTGATTGGCATAGCTTCCACTGGGCAGTTGTTCTTGGCATGCCCATCCTGGGAACCCAGCTGCCATGTCGTGAGAAGGCTCAGGCCACGTGGAGAGTCCATGTACCTGTGTGTTGGCTGATAGCCAGCATCAACTGCCAGATAAACAAGCAGACAAGCCTTCCGCTGATTCGAGCCCCCAGACTTTGGCATTTTTAGCTGAGGCCTCAGACATTATGGTGCAGAGATAATCTGTCTTCACTGTGTCATATTCATAATCCTGAGCCACCAAAACCACAAGAGACATTAAGTGCTGTTTTAAGCCACTGAGTTTTGGGGTGATTTGTTAATGCACCAATGGAAGCTAAAAGAGGCACTCTGTCGTAGGGCAATTTATCCACATTCTTGCCTAAATATATCCCTGATTTTATAAAACTTAAGTTGGGATGAGAACTTCTAACCCTGGAGATCATTTGGCTCAACCTCCCCCTCCTTTCTATGGAAGGTCGTGAGTGGAAGGTTCAGGTGCAGAACTGCAGGTGCAGAAAGTGCCACACTGTACACGACCTCCATGGCCAGCCGAGCTGTGCTCACTGAGTTTAGTCTACATCAGGACACTGACAGGTCATTCCAGGAGGTGAGTGACATGATCAGAACAGGTATAAGGAGCCCATCATTGGCAGGATAGCAGGCAAGGACTGGAGACATCAAGGAGATGCGTAAGGAGGTACCATAGCCTAGAAGAGGGATGGCTAACTCTAACTTTTGACTGGGAAAGAAGGGTGGATGGAGTGAGAATGTCCAGAAACAGATAACCCATGGCATGAGAAGTGGGGTTATCAAAGATATAGCCAAGGTTCAAGGAGTAGAAAAAGGACAGTGAGAGTCTGCCTAAGGACAGTAATTGACCAAGGGTATGAGGACCTAGGGATGGTCATTAGCAATTTATTGAATAAAGAAATATGTACTGAGGTCAAGTGTGTAGAAGGCACAGGACATGGTTGAACATGGAGACAATTCCTGACTTTGCTGAGCATACAGTCCAATGGGAAAAACAGACATAAAACAAAGACTTGCAAATGAGATTTGGTTATGAAAAGTATGTTCAGGAGGCTATGGGAATGTTGTTGGTCGGGTAAGGAGAGGTTGCTTTAAGGAAACTATGCTTGAGCTGAGACTTGCAGGAAGAGGAGGAGGTAGCCAGAGGCTGCTGTATTCCTTAGGCTGGCAAGGATGGAGGGTTGGACCCAGATGGAAGCAGGAGGCTGGAGACAAGCAGATGAATTCAGGAGATGCTAAGAAAATGGAGTCTCCAGGACATGATGATAGAGGTATGTGGGTGACCAAGGGAAGGAGAGCACAGAGGATAAAGCCTAGTCTGCTAGATGGAGCACAGGGAATGCCCCTGCCCTTCACCAACACAAGTAATACTGGGAGTGAAGGTGAAGTTGGTTCTGAAGACATCAAGTGTGATGGGCCTGTGAAGTTCCCAAGTGGAACTGTCCAGCAGAAGTTGTTTATATGGACTAAGGGAGCAGGAGAGATGACTGAGCATGAGATGTTCATTTGAGAGCCCAAAGCACACGCAACTGGAGTCTCTATTGGAATGGTAGGGTATGGACCTCAGGATGGGCAGGGAGAAGGTAGAGCTCACTGGGGGATGAGACTGAGGACAATGGTCAAAGGTCATGAGGAGGATGAGAAGCAGCCAGAAGAATGAACTGAACTGTTAGGGAGAAATCCTGCATGGTTTAAGGTCTTGGAGTAGGTGGAAGTTTGAGTAATAGGAAGGCTTATAGTTCAACTAGTTCCATAATTCCCTTGACAGTTTTAGCTGAAAGATCATGGTGGACTTCTCATTTAAATATGTTGGTATTTATTTCCAATCTTGCTGCATCTAATTGTCATTTTTTTTTTTTTTTGCTTTGCTTTGCTTGGATTTACATGGTTTTCCAAGACTGTTTTGTCTCTGTTCCAGAGCAGGTTTTAAATGTGTGTGTCAATGACATAAGTCCAGTGGAAGATGCTCTGGTCTTCCTCTGAGATAAGTTCAGTTATTCATGAACTCATACATTGGAGTGGTCATTCAACACCTGTGTAACCTTTGAGCACAGTATGTTTCTTAAGTGACATTAAGTGTTTGTTTTCTCACTTGGGAATAGGAATTGATATGCTGATCTCATAGTGGTAGGTAAGATGAAGAGAGATAAGGATGAGAAAGTCCCCAGCCCAGTGCTTGGAAAATGAGCAGCTGCTTAATAAATGCTTGTTAAGTGAATGCATGATTAAGACATTTCCTTTATGGGTTGTAATGCTCACATAAGTATAAATAGCCCTATAAATACCCAAAACACAAAGAGTGATTTCCTGGCCACAGACAGAAAGCTCCAGGCTTAGCACACAGCAGGTTCTCAATAAATATTTATTGATCGATCCACTAAATGGATGCAAAAATGGGTACTGTGCCCAGTTCTTTCTCTGAAAGTATCAGGAGAGGCTCATTTAAATACCATCTATTTCCTCTCCCTTTTGCCTCATGCAGCAGAAATAAGATGCCACCAACTTGGGGCCAAGGATGCCCCAAAGGTGATATGGCTGAGCCATCCCTCTGTCTGACACCCAGTCTCTTCCAGGAAGATGAATCTGGTTTCTGGCTGCTTTGGCGACAAACAGCAGGAACAATTTGAGAGCACCTGTCAACAGGAGAGAACTCAGGGCTAGCCCCACCCTAGATGGGGTACGAAATATGTCTTAACCCCATCACTATGGAAAGTTAGCATTGGCTATCCTCAGTCCTTGAGGGCACAAGCCCAGAGTTGGAGGAAATGGAAAATGTTGGCCTGCTAAGAGCTTAGAATTGGTCTATACACCCTCAGATCTATAGCAGAAGTACATTGGCTTGGATCTACTGTTTTTTGTTTGTTTTTTTTAACCTCTGTGACTACAAAAAAAATGTGTGTAACCCTTTGGTCTCAGCTGCATTTTCTGTGAAATGGGAAGATGAAAAGATAAAATGTGCAGAAAATGCCTGGCTCTTAGTAGTTACTCAGTAAAGTTTAGTGCTGTTTGTCATAGGCTTCCCATCTGATATCGTTGCTTTCCTTTTCAAGTCACACATCTTTAAAAGTCTTTTTCCATGGTGATTCCTACAGGCAGATACAGTGACCACAGAATGATATATTTTTTTTTTGTTTGTTTTTTTAACAAAGCGTTTTTTGTTTCTTTTTTAAATATATTTTTATTTCTTTATTTATTTTTGACAGAGAGAGAGAGAGAGAGAGAGAGAGAGAGAGAGAGAGAGAGAGAGAGAGAGAGAACTGAACTGGGGGAGCTCCCAGCTCAGTACATGGTTCCGCACGGGCCGGGGCCGGGATTCGATCCTCGGTCCCCGGCGCTGCAAAGTGAGCGCTTAACCCACTGAGCCATCCCGGCTTCCCCAGAATGATATTTTGAAGGCACAAAAGATAGAAAGACTCAAAATCAAGTAGCATTGCTTGAGTTCATTCATGAACTGATAAGAATGATGAACTTAACCTTGAGTTCCATTCTTATAGTCTAAGAACCAGAAAAACATATATTTTAGACACCCAGTCAAAATACAGAATGCCATGGTACTTGAAGGCATGAACTTCAGTTTCACAGAAAAATCATCAGATGATGCCAGAAAAATCTTGAGGTTTCCAAATTAGTGTTGGCCTCCCAGAACATTTAAACGCAGGGAGCGTAGTCATTGCCATGTGGTGGAGGAAACTTTGATGCTGTATAACAAACAGGGTGATTCACCATGTGCTGAAACTATTTTCCTAAAATTGGATCTTTACTACTGAGTTAATAGAAAGAAATTCCAATTGAACTTTGGAAGATTTTTTTATTCTCTTACGGTAACATTACAGAGTTCAATGTGGTGAAAAATGAGCTCTGAAGGCTTTCAACAATTTTATAAGGGAGCTTAAATTCAATTCTAAGAATAGGCAACCAGGTAACTGGCAAGGAAGGAATACTTCATTCCTGGAAATGTACTGATGAGAAACACCACTTACTTTAGCACTGGGGTGTGGAGCAACAGGGCTGTGGCAGGCTGGACCCCAGAATGATTCCGCTGCTGATACTAGAAGAGCTATGTTCTGGTGAATCCATAGACCGGGCACACATTTCCCTGAACACCCTGAATTTGCCTCCCTAGGATGTGAGTGTAAGCTTATAATTGGTTTGTTCCATGGGATTTGAAGAACCAGCAGAGTGTTCATATTCCTATATTAAGGTGAGAACACTAGTGCATTTTATATCACCTTTTAGGGTAATAATTGTTATTTTTGTTCATTAAATCTGTTGTCTTAACAACCTAACCACATTGGTTAAAAAACCCCATGAAAAAGAAAACATTTGAAACACACAGCTATCCCTTAACCTGTCTCGAGGCAGTTTATTCCTCCAGACCAAATTGGAAACCACAGCTGCACATGAAAAGGGAAATTCTTTCCAAATTCCATGAACATTTTTGAACCATAACCAAGGTTAGGGATGGGTGTCTGTGAAATCTGGGTGAAAGGCCCTTGTCATATTTTAGATGCCAAGCAATGTCTTCATAGAACTTTGGAATAGGCCTTTTTCATTTCTTCTGGTAAATAAAGTGCTGTTTATAGGGTTATCTGGAAGGGGGGTTTAGATGATAAATTTTGTGCAGCTGAATGGATGTTATGACAGCTGAGAGGGATGTGTCCCAGGCAGCAATTGCTAGTTTCTGCCTATTACAGACTTGGGGATCTATTGGTCAAGGCCAGCATTTGAGTTTTTGTGAGATTGTAGAAAAGAACCACAGTATCTCTGAGCGAGTCTGCAGAGATAAAGGTGGTTTTCTGCCAATTTCCTTGGTTTTGCTTCTTTAAAAATTAGTTTTCTGCTTATAAAAGTAATGTGTTCAGCATAGAAAACTTGACAATACAAAAGAGTATGAAGAAAAAACATTAAAAATCACCAATAATTCCAGGAACCTAAGAGAATCACTCTTAACCTTGTAGGATATATTTTTTAAGGTTTTCCCCATATGTGATTTACATAATCAGGGTCATACAGTTTACGAACTTTAATATTCCACCTTTTCCACTTTCATTTATACCAGGAACACTTTTCCCTGGCTTAAAAGTTCTTATGAAACACAGTTTTAATGGTTGCATATTATTTTATCCCATGACTGTCCCATAATTTATTTATCCAGTCTTCTATTGTTGGACACTGAGACTGTTTTCCAACATTTTGCTGTCATAAATAAGGCACCAGTGAAGAACCCTGCACATAAATCTCTGCTTCCTAGTACACAAGTCTCTGACACCATTTCTGGTGATTCCTTTGAGATAAATTCCTAGAAGTAGAATTACGGGTGTCAAAGGGTATAACTATTTAAAAACATATAATGCAACATGTCCTTCAGAAAGTTTGTAGCAATTTGTCTTGCCTAACTTTTTCTTGAAAACACTACTAAACATAATGTGTGTTGTTGTTGTTACTGGGATGGGGCTCTATTCATTTTTTAATTTTATTTATTTTTTTATTGTTTTGACAGAGAGAGAGAGAGAGAGAGAGAGAGAGAGAGAGAGAGAGAGAGAGAGATACAGAGACAGAGACAGAGAGAGAACTGAACTGGGGGAGCTCCCAGTTCAGCATATGGGTCTGCACGGGCCGGGGCTGGGATTCGATCCTTGGTCCTCGGCGCTGCAAAGTGAGCGCTTAACCCACTGAGCCATCCCAGCTTCCCCTTTTTTAATTTATTTTAATTTTTTTATTTTTTGGGGGGCTCTATTCAAAGATGGGCCAATCAAAGAAGAAAGCTCGTATCAACCTTGTTGTCAGAACTGAGGAGATGTTGGCTAGTCAGCCCAGCTGATGGGCGGGAATATGCTACTCTTTACTAGGAAGGTTATGGGCTCTTTTTTCATGAGTTGCCCCTCATCTCTGCCCCACCTCCACATGTATCCTATACTAGTGTGAGAACGATTTTTTTTTTAATGTTGTAATATGTGTGGCTCTAGTGCTGCTGTTACTTGAAGTTCCCCAAAGGGGCCAGGTTTCAGACTCAGCTCAAAAGAAGGTGGACATGAACAAGCACTGGATAAGAGAGCCAGGGAACACAGTCTGTGCCCTCAAGTGTTTCCTGGCTAATGGGGGACATGAGAGGCATTCCTGTGGCAGAGACAATTTTATTTCAGTTTCCCTTGTAGTTAGGTTGGGGTCTTGATTTGGGTCAAGGAAAAGTAGGAAGACATGGTAATGTCACTTCTGGATCTGGCCAAGTCCCCCTGTAAGGACCCCCCCCCTCTCCTTCCACAGCAACCCCAGAGGCCCTGCAATGAAGAGGCAGCCCCATGAGATGGAAGGAGTCAAGGAGCCTGGGTCCTGGGATATAGTGTGGAGCACAGCCATCTCTCCTGCATCGCTCTGACCATATAGTTGGCAAGTAGACTGGGATATGAAGGAGCAATAAATTGTTGTTAAGTTTCAAAAAACTAGGAATGGCATTGCTATATGACCCAGCCATCCCTCTCCTGGGTATCTAACCCCCAAACCTGAAAACCTTAATCAGTAAAGATAACTGTACCCCAGTGTTCATCGCAACACTGTTCACAGTGGCCAAGTCGTGGAAACAACCAAAGTGTCCTCTGATAGATGACTGGATAAAGATGTTGTGGTACATTTACACAATGGAATACTACTCATCAATAAGAAAAGATGAAATACAGCCATTTGTGACAACAGGGATGGACCTTAAAAACATCTTATTAAGCAAAATAAGTCAGATTGAAAGAATCAAGAAGCATATGACCTCACTCATAAGTGGAATATAAAACTGAAAGCACTAAAGAAACAAAAACTCATGGACACAGTCAATAGTTTAGTGATTACCTGAGGGTAAGGGGGGAGGTGGGTGGGAGAGGTAGGCGGGGGGAGGAAGGAGAGGGCATCAAATATATGGTGATGGAAAGAGAACTGACTCTGGGTGGTGAGCACATAATGCGATATATAGACAATGTAGAATTGTACACCTGGAAACAATGTAATTGTTATCAATCAGTATCACCCCAATAAATTTAATAAGACAAAATAAAAAAAAAATTTTTTTTGTTAAATTATTGAGATTGAAGGGTTATCTACTTATCTTTGCTAGGACTCTCATGGACAATTACAAAAGAATTGTGTGTGTGTGTGTATGTGTATGATGAAAGTTATTCTTGAATTATGCAAAGAGGGACAGCACCCCTGGGGTTGAGGGTAGGTGATGAAGGAAGGCTTTGCGGATGAGGCTACGTATGGAATGATTCTTGAAGGATTACAATAGTAGCTAATACAGATTGGTTTCTTACTACATTCCAGATGCTGTGCTAAGAGCTTTGTCAGATTAGCCTATTTAATCCTCCCAGTGCCTCTAGGTATTATCTCCTTTTACATCTGGAGGGAATGGGACCAGGAGAGGTTAATTAACTTGCCTGAAGTCCCACAACTCTCAGCACAGAGCTGGAATCATATTTAGTGTGCTTGCACACTACCTGAGCAGGGCTGATACACGTGGAGGAAGAAGCTAGGGGAAGCAGAATGAGCAAAGGCACAGAGAAGAGAAGCAAAAACACCAAGTACACAGTGGGAACTGACCGTGGTGCTGAAGTGGGACCTGCACTGTGGAGAGGTGTACAGGGTGGGCGTGGGGGAGGAGAGGGGGGAGGCCAAGGTGGGCGAGGGATAGCACTCAGGGCAGACGTCCTAGTACAGGGGCCTTGGAGAAGGTGACACAATTGGGGAACCACCAGATATTGGCAAATCCATTCAGAGGGGCCCGGGCATTCTAGTTTTACTTCAACACATGTACCCTCAAAGCCTGTTTGCCAACTTTGTGGGGACAGTTGTTCATGGGGCTTGGCCTGTATTTGGATGTGGCCTCTATGACTGGCACACAGGATGCACTTCCTGGACACGTGGTGACTGAACAAGCTGATGAGTGAAACATGCAAAGATGTCATTTAGAAAATAAATGAGCTGGAAGTGCTGTACTCATTATGAGACTTTTTGTGTGTAGCCACCCATTGGCCCATTCAAGCAGCCCCTGCGCCTTGTCTGTCCCTAGACATTCTGACAGTCCTGCCTCATCTTTTCAGCGGCTGCGGCTTTCTATTCTGGCTCAGTAACTGCAGCCATCGCAGAATTAAGTAATGACAAAGTGAGTTATTATCCAGCCTGGCTTCAGCTGGGGATGTAACCTGCAGCTGAGATACCTCACTGTTGGATTGCTCGCATGGCTGTCTAGGCAGTGACATGAAAAATGTCCCCTATAATTCCTCAGCTCAGAGCCATACATCCTCAGAGTCTTGACTCTACACTTCGTGGGGGAATAATGTTGTTTTGTTGAGAAGGGGGAAGAGAGTATAATTAGATTCCTCTTAAAGGTTACATTCATCCTTGTTAATCAAAAATTAGTAGCTCTTAAAAAAATAAACACAACCCAGCTCCCCAGGAGGCTGATAGCAGTTCCCATGGCCTGTTTAATTACAGAAAACAAAACAAAACATGCTCCTCTGCCCCTCGACTGTGGAATTAACACAATGAAATACAATGGTGGCCATATCTGCGCGGTGGGATTAAAGGTAATTTTTAATTTGATTCTTTATTCTACTTTGTTGATTTTCTATAATGAATATATATTTCTCATTAAAAAGATTTTAAGTGACTAAAAAAAGGGAACATGAGATGACATTCTAAAAACCTATAAACAAAAAAACTAAATGAATACTTTTTCAAACCCCCACTCTCATTCCACTCCCCAGAAGTAACCCCTATAGTTGGTTGGATGTATGTCCCGTCAGACAACTTCCGAGGCATTTTCTAATTTCTTTGTAATACCAATTATATTTGGAACCATCCTTTTGTTTACTTACTTATTTTCTAACCATTTCTCAAGAGGAAGACCTTATTTGCCTAATTCTCACTATGTCCCCAACAATAATGCCTAGCATGCAGTCAGTGCTTAATAAACAATTATTGAATGAACTAAAGAAGGAAAGGATATGTAGGAAGAAGAAACATGCTATTTCAAACCACAGGGTTTTCCAAAGAGAGTGGGGCCCTTTTGGTCTCTTGACAGGTTTCCATCTGTTAGAGTTGGAGCAGAAACTGGACAGAATTGAATTGTTCTGCAGAGGGTTGTTATTTTTGCTTTTAAGAGACAAAAGTGACATAGGGAACAACATGGATGAACCCAAAAATAATTGTGTTGAGTGAAAGATGCCAGACAAAGAAAGAGTACATACTCTACGATATTCAATTTATATGAAACTAATCTGTAGTGACAGAAAGCACATCAGTGGTTACCTGGAAATGGGGTGTGGGGGAGCAGGAGGGAGGATTACAAAGGGGCACTCTTGGGGGTGTGGGGTTCATGCACCATTTTAAAGATTTATTTTATTGATTTTTGACAGAGAGAAACAGAGCCAGAGATAGACAGAGAGAAGGGGGAGGGCCCAGAGCAATCTCCATAGTTGACATTGGTTTTCCATATAGTTTTACTCCACAGGCAGGCACAGGGCTGCACAGGGCAGGAACTGGGCTGGGAGCCTCCCACATAGGTCCCAGCAAGAACTAACCTGGAGGCACACCCCAGCTCAGCATGTGGGTCCGCATGGCCGGGGTCGGGATTTGATCCTGGGTCCCCAGGGCTTCAAAGCGAGCGCCTAACCCGCTGAGCCATCCCAGGTTTCCCAACATGCACCATTTTAATCTGGGTGTTAGTTTCATGGCTGTATACATTATATCAGAACTTATCAAACGATACACTTTAAATATGTACAGCTTATTGTACATTAATGATACTTGATAAAACTGTTACAAAAAGAGGGAGGTGGAGGGGGGAACTTAGAGAGACGAGGGGTCCCCACATGTGCTGAGGTTGGGGTACTTTCAGGGGATAATGTGTCCTGTAGGAAATTCAGAGGGATGGGGCGGTGAGAAGAGTTTGCAGTGAAGGGCTACCTGGGCCTCAGACAGAGGTAATTTGACGTGATATAACTGCATCCTCCTCCAACATCCTCAATGAAGTGGACCACGTGACCCAAACTCCGCTGCTGCTGCTGAGCGTGTGTGCATGCTCCAAGGGGAATTGAGGAAAAGGGCAATGTGGAAGGTAACGAACTGCCATCTACAGGACAGTGAGATGACAAAGAAATTGAACTAACTTGTCAGAAGTGGACAGGTGGAGCGAGGGGGATCCCTAGAAATGCAGGGCCTTCTCCAACCCTCCAGAATTTGCATAAATCTTGGGGAAGCCTCTGGTTTGCTCCAGGGCAGCAGTGTTCAACCTTTTGGCTTCCCTGGGCCACACTGGAAGAAGAAGAATTGTCTTGGGCCACACATAAAAGACACTACCACTAATGATAGCTGATGAGCTTAAAAAAAAAGATTGCAAAACCATCTTATAACGTTTGTGTTGAGCCACATTCAAAGCTGTCCTGAGCTGCAGGTTGGACACGCCTGTTCCATGGAATCACACATTTACTTAGGTCTTAAGGGCAGGTAGATCTCAGCTGACATGTGGATGCTGCCACCACACTCAATGGCTTTTTGTTGAATGAGTACAGGAATATTATTTTGATTTGCTGTCAGGAAAACAACTGCTGTTATGTTGAGTATTGACAACAGGAGGTAGGGTGATGATGGATGGGTTGTCACTGGGGCTTAGATCATCTTTCATCAGTTAACATGTTTCACAACACCTGTGTGTTTTGGGGGCCATGTCATACAAGTTATGCATTGAGCAAATGTTGGCTGATGGCTTGCTATGGGGCAGGCATTGTACCAGATGTCAAGATGAAAACAATGAATGTGACTTGGGCCTTTCTCAAAGAGCTCACAGTGTAGAATAGAACACAGAGAAGTAAAGCCACCATCCGATGGGAAGGGTACTGCAGGCGTCAGCAAACTATGGCCCACAGGCCACATCTAGCCCCCTGCTTGCTTGTGTAAATAAAGTTTTGGTTTTCTTTTTGAACACAGCCCCACGTATCCACTGACATGGTGGCTTTCAACAATAACAGAGTTGAGTAGTTGAGATAGAGATTGCATGGCCTCCAAAGCCTACATTACTTATCATCTGACCCTTCAAGGAAAATTTTTGCCGACTTCTGCTCTAATAGAAGACTATATGGAGTGGGAAGCTGTGACTGAAGCAACCACTTCAGCTCTCAGCATTCCAAGCTGGTGGGCTCAGTTAAGAGTAAGTCTTCCTCGTACTGGCTTTCTGGGCTAGTGAGAAGCAGAACAGACCTCTGAGAGTAGCCCCTCTCTCCCCAAGAGGAAGCAGAACATGGGTGCTCATGGCCCCTCATCAGCTTTCTAAGGCAGCAGTATCCTGAGCACCTGGGTGACACCATTTCTACTAAGGTGGCCTCAGGGAGGTAGAGCAGAGCTGAGGGAGCTGGCTAGGGATACCAGCTGAGAGAAGAGCATCTTCTATCCTCTTATGTCTGCAGGGGAGGCTCAGACCAACGAAGAGCACCAAGTGATAATTAAATAAAGATATTTAATTAGCATTCATTTGCAGACCCTCATGGAAATCTGTATCTAGATTTTGCAAAGAGACATTAAATATTAACCTCTGAACAGGATTCGCTATAGACTGAAGCCTGGTTAAAAACTGGCTTTGAAAAACATTTATTTGCAATTTATTCATTAGTTAAAAATGTATTTAGTGTTTACTATGTGCCAGGCATTGTTCAAGACCATTGTGGTCCCTGCCCTCAGGAGGCCTCCAGGTCAGGGAGGGGAGACAGGTAGTGGACACACAGGCAGGCGAGTGCTGCCCATCCTTCTCATGTATAAAGTCATCTCCAACACTGAGTAGCCAGTACTGAGCTGTGGCTCCCAGGTGGAATACAGTGTTAGGTTCCTGCTAGCCTCGTGTCACATTTCCACCAACCTTGTTTTGTTTCATGTGTGTTTCTGTTTAAATACATCTTATTTACTATAGGTTGTTGACTCATTCATTACATTGAACTCATGGCCAACAGCCTTCTTAAAATCATGAATACCAGACAATACTTAGCACCATGCTTGGGGACCATTTTAAACAGTGAAATCACCAATGAAATCACAAAAACGCGCCATCAAATAGACCATAAAAGGCATATTTATTTAGTAGGACAGCTGAAACATGAAGGCAGAGAGGTGTCTGTTTTGACCTCAGCTGGAAATATGCGTGTCGTGTGACTCATGTTTTGTGTCTGTGTGTGTGTGTTTAGTTTTCTGTTCTGGGCTTGTCTACAAATAACCATGAAAGCACAAGTATTTGGGGTTTCCAAATGCGTTTTAGCATGTAGGTGAGTTTGCAAATACAGAATGCGCGAACGGTGAGGGTCAGCTGTGATTCAAGGAAGAGAATGATTTCTGCACAGTTCCCGAGTGGCGCTGGAGTGGACGCAGCCAGGAGAGAGAGAGGAGAGGTCTGTTAGGAAGGCCAACCAGGAGGGTACTGCATGGACAGTGCATTAGGAGGAGGCAAGTGTGGAAGCGGGGACCAGCTGGGGCCATTGCTGCCATCCTGGTGGATGACAACGTGGCATAGACTGAACTGGTGCAGTGGAGTTGTAAGAAATGCATAGACTGAAGATGTACTTGGAGATGGATCTGCTAAAACTAGCTGATGTGTTTTTCCAGTGACTAGCCAACCTATGTTTTAAGTATTTGTGAAATATTTACTTTTTGAGTGAGAGATGCTTAATTTTTTGACATTCAGGGTAAAACAGCTGATAGTAATCACTCGTCCACAGATGCTCTTTGGCAGCTGCTAAGAGAACAGTTCATTTCCATTCCCAGGGAACAGCTCCTCAGTGGGCGGTTCAGGAAGGACACCCAGATGGACGCCAGTCTGCGCTGGCAAAGTGTCTTGTGTTCTCACTTTGCTGCGTCCCCTGGTCCTCCCATCAGTACAGATTTCAGAAGAAGCCCCAGACACAAAGAGTTCGAGTGAGTGTAGAACAGAGAGGAAACTGACCCTCTGAACACTGACCCTCAGCTCACACGATGATGTAAAGATCCCACCTGGAATAGTATTTTAAAGATAATTTTATTGGAGCTTAAAGCTGTACATTCTATGGGTACAGATTTATTTAAGTAACAGTTTCTTCTCTTAAAATAAATGTTTTCTTGTTAAAAAATCCTTTGGCATAAATATACGTGAACTTGAATTCCATCCCTTGTACTTATAACTACTCATCCCTCAGAGTATTCTGATGCCTGGGTTCCACATCTATAAGATGGACATGACCACACCTACTTCAGGGTGCCCAAGTAGTGACGACATGACACACGATCAGACTTCTGGATGTTATATGGAGTTGCTCTTAACATTTTCCTTTCCGGTTTTGTTATGCTCTATTTCTCATTCATGGCTCCTATTCTTTTTCCTTAATCATTTTAAACATCATTATTTTATAGTCTAGTGTTTTTTATTTATTTAAAAAATTTTTAATTGTTTTTGACAGAGAGAGAGAGAGAGATACAGAGACAGAGACAGAGAGAGAACTGAACTGGGGGAGCTCCTAGTTCAGCACATGGGTCCGCACAGGCCGGGGCCGGGGCCGGGATTTTCCATCCTTGGTTCCTGGCGCTGCAAAGTGAGCGCTCAGCCCACCAACCCCATCCCGGCTTCCCCAGTCTAGTGTTTTCTAATCCATAGATTTCCTTTTCTTTTGAGCCCTGCTATGGATTTCCATGGGTGAGTGAGGTTACAGTTTACCCATGTTTCTCACCCTTTCAGAAAGGGGATCTACTTTTACCTAGTCCACCAGGATTCAGGACCCACCAGGGTTCAGGACCCACCAGGGTTCAGGTCCCACCAGGGTTCAGGACCCACCAGGATTCAGGTCCCACCAGGGTTCAGGACCCACCAGGGTTCAGGTCTCATCAGGGTTCAGGACCCACCAGGGTTCAGGTCCCACCAGGGTTCAGGACCCACCAGGATTCAGGTCCCACTAGGGTTCAGGTTCACATCTGGCACAGATGACATTAACTTTCAGTCCTGCTCCCAAGTCACAGTACATTCCTGATCTCACCCTTCATATTTGCAGAAGAAATGGCCCCAAAGTGGAAAAGTGGCTTCACAGTGCTGGGCTGAGTCATATCAGAGTTGGATGGAAAGAATAAATCAGTAACCCCTGTCCTACTTTACTCGAAATGTCTCATATTTTGTTTATTATAAATTTTTGCATTAATTTTGATATGTTAAAAAAAAAATTGCATCAAAGGGAGGCCTGGATGGCTCAGCGGTTTGAGCACTCACTTTGCAGCGCCAGGAACCGAGGATCCAATCCCGGCCCCGGCCCCTGTGGACCCATATGCCAAACTGTGATGTGCTTCCCATGAGGGAGGCCCGCAATTTGGTTCTTGGCCCCTTGGTTTAGTCCCTGGCTCAAGGGCGCATGCCTCCCATGTGGGAGTCTCCCAGCCCAGTTCCTGTCCTGTGTGGCCCCCTCCCACCTATGTGGAATGGGACCTTGTTGAGAACTGATGATGTACAACTATGGAGACTGCTCTGGGCCCTTCCTCTTCTCTCTGTCTCCCAATGTCTCTATCAAAAAACAATAAAATAAAATCTTAAAAAAATATTGCATCAAAAGATTATCTTGATGGCCAAGTTTTTGGCATGCCCTTGAAGTGTACACCCCAGGTGAGTGTGTCACTGATATCATTGAAGTCTCAGTCCCCATGGGAGGTCTGAGGGCCATGCTCTCTCTCTGCTCAGGGAAGTCTGCCTGGATCACCCTGTTATTCCAGTTGTAGGACAAGAGCCTGGGAGTCATCTCTCTCTCTCTTTCTCTGTTAGAAAATCTACCTTCCAAACATATGCAGTATCTGTCTGCTTCTCACTGCTTGCACTGTGCCCACACAAGTCCAAACCCACACACCTTTTACCTGGATTACTGTAGCCCTGCCCCACTGGTCTATTGTCTCTTTCCTCTCAACCCCTTCCCACTTACTTTCTTCTAAAACCACCAAAGTGCTTAACTTCCCATCTTATTCAGAGTAAAAGTCTTACCCCTACACCTCTCTGGCCTAATTTAATCTTCAGGCCCATTGAACTCCTTCCTGCCTCTCTGTAGCCCTAAACACCCTGCCTCAGAGCCTTTGCACTTGTTACTTCTCCTGCTTGGGTGACTCTTCCCCAGACACCTACATGGCTCACCACTAGCTTCCTTCAGTTCCTTACTGAAATGTCATGTCCTCACCAAGGCCCTTCCTGACCTCCTATCTAGAGTTATAGATTCCCACCTCATACTCAGCTTTCTTTTCTTTCTTTGTACTGATCACATGCTACATGCTATTAATATTTATTTAATTTACTCATTTTCTTGTTTGTTGTCTCTCACCCCCACTGTAATGTAATCTCTATGATAAATGATATTCTTCACTGTTTCTGCTGCTGCCATTATACCCCCCTCTACCCCCCCGCCCCACCAGCCGCAATGTCTAAAAAAGGGCCCTGCATATTATAGGTGTTCATTACACATCTGTGGAGTGAATGAATGAGTCAGTGATTGAAGAGCTGGCTTACACAATCCTAACCCTGCTCCACATCCACAGCCCCCATTTCACCAGGGCCGACCTCAAGCTGGCTATGTGAGGTCTCATCATGAGATTCCTGCCAATACCATTAGAATGTACAAGGAAATCCCTGAGTTAATGCAGGTGGAAGAGCTCTGGTTTACAGTGTCATCGCTTGAAAATAAAAGCTTTGAGATTCATTTGAAAAGCAGACTGGGAGCAGATGACATGCATTTCTTGAATTAATTACATGCCTCACTGACTACGGTTTCATTACCTGTGTTAGTGCTAAAGCCATGATGAGCCCTCCAGGAGATCCCCAACGTGAATGTGTCACCTGCCTTGTGTTGGTGATTGACAGACAGACTGAGATAAAAACATAAATCAGCTATTTTCCCTATCTGACTGACTTCTGCTGCAATCCTGAAATGTGTAGCTTTCCCAATCAATGCTGCATTGGTAGCTTCTGTAGCAACCCTCGTCTATTTCAAATGTCTTTATTAAAATGAAGAAAACAAACAGCTAAGCAGTTATAACAGCTTAGAAAACACTGGACAAGAAAAAACATTAACATTTGTCAATATTTTCTATATTGGTTCTGAGATTTAAATTCTCAGGCAGTTAAGAGTAACCATCATGATTATATTCAAATATGACCAATTTGAAACCATGCTTTCAATAGTGAAAGTCTGGCTTAGGGCCAATTCATAAAAACCTATGTAATCGATTAGTAAATTGGTGGTTGAGTTGTAAAATAACCTTTTACCTGTTTATCCAAAGGGTCAGCGGTTTTATCTTAACAAAACTGAACAATTCTAATTGAGGTTAATAATGAAAATCTTCCACCTCTGGATCATTATAAAAGCCAGGATTCTATTTTCAGTTACTGACAATGTTAAATCTTTAAAAATTCAGTTGTTTAATTTATTAGGCTTTGTTTTCTACTGGCATTTTCAAAAATGAAAATCTGACCACTAAAACTAAGAGTCAACTGTGCTAATATATTTGCATAAATAATGAAAAATTCTACAGTACAGTAGGCAATAAAATGTACTGCCATCATAAACTTTCAATAGAAGAACATCACTTTAATTAAAAATTACAAAGGCACAACTATAAATAATTCATTTATAGTTCCAGCTCTGTGTTTGTGGACTTCAGATAGAAATAACTCATTAAAAAACAAACAAACAAAAAAAACCCCAAACCAGAAATGACCTCACCCAAATCCTGTTATTGAGGTCATTAACCACATTTAATTAAGATGAGATGTTAATAATATATTTTAGTAGACAGAAGGTCTTTTCTTAATTTCCCCAGGTAGAAGTATTATTATTTGGCCTTTAACTTCTGATTAAAATTTAAAAGGTGGGAGTCACCCCAAATTAAACTCTTAAATCTGGTTTTGAATATTTTTTCCAAAACAGCTTGAAAACTTTTTTTTCTGCCAATAAATGGTAAGCTATTCTACATCTATAAGTCTGTTTCTGTTTTTGTCTAACCAATATGCTGTACACCTGAAACTAATATAAAATAATATTGAATGTCAACTATAATGAAAAACAATAGTCACAGGGATATGTAGGACAGCACAAGGAATACAGTCAATAATATTGTAATGACTATGTACAGCATCAGATGGGTACCAGACTTATCACCTTGTGAGGTATATGAATGCCTAATTACTATGTTGTTCTGTACACCTGAAACTAATAAAAGAAGTTCTCCCCCAAAGGGAAACTACTCTACATTTTGAATCTCTGTTTCTGAGAATGCCAGTGATGACAAAACCCAAAATTTCAAGGGAACTGATTTTTGCCATCTCCTTCTAGAGGTCTTAGAAGTTACAGAGCAAAATGTCCCAGAGTCAGTCGACAATTTTGCTTGATTTCCCATCATTTTTTTGTGATTTCCTTCAAATGGGCTCCAATATTAGATTAAACAAGATGTTAAAGAAAAGGGCTTGATGACTCACAGGAAGGCCAGCAAAAATCCAAATTGGGCATTTTAACAAATCTTTGGGGACTGAATTTTCATCACGGCACGTTGCATTCTGTACCAGTTGAAGCCCATAAATGAATTCTACCACAGAGTCAAAAAGCCTTCACGCCCAAGGAAGAGGAGAGGGAAATGACTTTAAAAAGACCCAGAGAAATCAGGGCAAAACAGGCTGCAGTTTTCAGAGAGATCAGCCTCTAATTTGGGTCTGATTCAGATATTTTATGCTCAAAGAATAGGCTCAATTTGGAGAAAATCTTTGGAAGAAGAGCTGACTGACGGACATGATCTTTAATGTAACTTTCATGGACTTGGGAGTCCAGGGAGAGGCCTGGCTGTCCTGCTTAGGACAGCCTCCTGGAACAGGGAGACATGCAAATGTTTTTATGGTTGGCAGGCATTAGTCAATGTTTGAAGATGAAAAATAATAGTAATAACGATAAACTACAAGTATGTCTGCTTATGCACAAACATGTTTACACACAGACACTCCCAACTCAGCTGCCTTTAATCTATCTACTGATCATTTGTATATGCCAGGTCCGGGGCTGGGCTTGGGCCATTTTAAGACCTTTGAGCCTCTAAGAATTTTCTCTGTGGTGGCCTCATCCCAAGACACATCAAACACACAGACAGGTAACCACATTGCAACTATGCCTTTTTCCTGTAAAATTTTTGAAATAAATTTTATACGTTTGCTTTTGAAATGATTTGGCTACCAGGAATATCTCATTAATAATTAATTCCCTCTGCTTTCTCTAGTGAATACTCCTTCTTGCGAGGTAAGGTCTACTAATGGTTTGCAAGTGTCAAGACCTTTTTGCAAATGTTAAATTCACCCTGCTGTGGTTGTCATGGTGCTAAGGACACACAATATGTATGAATTTCAATGTTGCTGTTTTCAGATTTCAGAGACAATAGATGATCGGTTCAGGTCTCTGACATTTTTGTAGGCCCCTGGAAAGTTTGAAGGTCTCAGTGCTGGGCCTAAAGTGTTTACATAAATCTGTGCATGTCTCAGAGACTTCAATGTTTACAATGACTTAAGAAACACATGACATATTCGAGACGTCTTTGTATGTTTAAGGGGTCAATTCAACAGTACTGGTAAGGCCCTGGGGCATTATCAGGGAAGGTGATAAATATGGCTGTTACTATTCTAGAGCCTGACACTTAATAGGAAGACGGACAAGTAAGTCAAGAATAACAGGAGAGGGCTACAAGGGTTATACGAGGTGTTCAGAAAGCTCTGGGAGCAGAGTCTGAAGGTCAGGATATACTCTCTGTGGAGGTGATACTTAAACCAACACTGGAAGGATGTCCAGGGGTGGGGAGTGAGGCACAGGGAGCCTCATTGTGGCCCTGGCATGTCTCACTTGCATGTTTCCTTCCATAAACTGAGGCTCAGAGAGGTCATGCTTTCCTCCTCATCAGCAAGAAGCCAGACTGACCATTTCTCATTGGCAGGGTGGTTGTCAGAATTAAATGACTTTGGCAACAGTGTTTTGGCAAACTTCTATGTAAAAATGTTAGGCATTTTAGTCATAGTACTAGCAATATTATGATCATCATTTCCATGTACACGCCTCCAGGGAGTTGTGGACAGCTTTGCCTAGTTTGGTCTGGACCCAATTCCTAGGAGACAGAGACCTGCACAAAGGCACGTGACAGTGGGGTTTCTGGGGACTTCAGGAATCTGGTGACAGCTGAGACCATAATGATGCTTGGAAATCAGCAATTTCTGTTGCTTGGCCCTTTCTTCCCAGCTGAGGACCACTGATTCTGACTTCCCAAGGAAACAATTTGTTTCCTTCCTTCCTCTCTCTCTCTTCCTTCTTTCCTGGGAACATCATCATTTGCAAGAAATGCTCTTGCTCTTGAGACTGCGAGCTCTCTGGAGGCTGGAGGCAGAGACCATTGCTTTCACACCTGAATACACAGCACCTAGTGGTGGTAGGCCTATAGTGGGCTCTAAAGAAATACCATTAAATTAATTCAGTAAATGCATCAATGAACAGACAACTATAATCCTTGTGGTTTTTCAAGCAATGGTCTTTAGCAACACAGTTATTATTTTGATTGTATAAAAATCTAGTATCATGGCATAAGTTCATTTTTTCAATTTTACCTGTAGTGTTTTATTACATAGAAAGGTTCAATCTCCACAGATGCCTATAGCATAAACTGCTAGTTACCTCACAATATCCAATCTTCCTTTCTTCCTTAGTAAAGGATCCCAGTTTTAAAAGCTGGTTGCTACTCAGCTACATGACCACATTTCCCAGTATTTCTTGCAGCTAGATGTGGCCATATGACTAATTTTGACCACTGAGATTTAAATAGAAATGTGGTTGACTTCCAGAAAATCTCCTTAAAAGAAGATTTTTTTTCTTCCCCCTTTTCCCTTCCAGCTACCTGGAATGCAGATACAAAGGTTGGAGCACTGGCACCATAAAACACAATGAGGATGGGGGCCCCCACTTAGAGGTGGTAGAATGGTGAGCAGGAAGGAAGAGTCTGGGCTCCTGACAGGTTTGTGAACAAGCCCTGGACTGCAGTGCCTACGCTAGACTTACTTTATGTGACAAACAAACAGATAAGCTTCTATCTTCTCTGAGCCACCACCATTTTAAGTTTTCCTCTTCTATTTATCCAAACAATCTTCACAGGTACAGTGTTGCTCAAGACCTACTTGTGGGCTCCCTAGATGAATGGTCCTTTCCAAAAAATGTTGAACAGTGATAGGTAAGTTTACATGGGAAGGGACAATATTTTTGCTCAACACATATCTTATGTGTTCAACATGTAGGAAGAAATCTCTGCTCAGAGCTGTTTACTACAGACCCGAGACAAGATGAGCTCTGTCTGAAAAATGTGCCGAAAGAAATTGCTACTTGGCTGCCTGCGCAGAAATCCCCTGGTTGTTAAGAGAATGAAATAAGTCCTCTCAGTCTATTCAGAATTATTGAGCTGCTGGGTGCCTCCCCGAAGTAACCGAATCAAAGATACAATGGTTAGTCCCTGTTATTTATGTAACTGATGGAGAACATTGAGCTAGTTACCTCACACTATCCACTCATTTCCATTTTAGTGTAATTGTCCCTGGGCTGACAACAATTAGCCAAAAAGTTCAGTTGCACAAGCCTGCTCCTAATTGGAGACACTTTGTGTCACTGAGCAGTGCCTGTCTTGTATATGCAGAGGACAGATCTAACCTGAAGGTGGAAGGGAGTCTTACGTCATTATGTGTCAGGGTGTGGGAACCTGCTCTAGGACATGTCAATATTTACACAGCTCTGGAGTAGAGAAAGACATTCTAACCATGACATCAATCCAAATTGTAACGGAGAATATAAAGTTGATTGCTGAGGTCTAAGGAAACAAAGAAGTCTTTATATGATCAAAAGTATTAACGATATCAGGATGCTAGGATAGCTCAGTGGTTGAGCGCTTGCCTCACAATTGTGAGGTCCAGGTTCAGTTCCCAGCCCCGACCCGAGCAGCCCCATATGCTAAACTATGCCCCAACTGGTAAGCACTGGGCTAGCCTGGTGGCGAGTGTTCTCGCCCGCCATGCGGAGGCCCCCAGTTCTGCACCTGCTCTGTGAGGCCATACATCCACCTGTGAGGAATGACACCGTGTCACAGCAAATGATGCACAACTATGCAGACTGCTCTGGGCCCTCCCCCTTCTTTCTCTTACTGTCTCTCAAACAAACAAACAAACAAACAAACAACAAACAGTATTAATGATAGCAATACTTTTGCTTAAGCAGTGTTTTCTGAAAACTCTTCAGAAAATTAATGATGCATTTAACAATTCAGCCCACTGAATTGTTAACAAGCATGCCCACTGACCTTTTTCTTAAATGACTGCCAACAATTTGAAACAAAATATCCAACAATAAGGAAATGAATAAATTAGTAAGCATATATATATATATATGTATATATATATATATATACATATATATATGTAATAGAGTAATAGAATGCTATTCAGCAATTAAAAATAATGACTATTTCTAGATAAGGAAAGCTGTTCACCATACACTGGGCAGTAAAAACAGGATGGATGATGGGAGACAATTTCAGTAATAAATACAAGAGGTACTCAGACATGTGATTGAAGGAGATATACCCAAGTTGTTAAAAGGGGATTTTCCTGGGTGTGGGATGATTACAGATCTTCTATTATATATATAGTTTTTATTCTTAACTGCTTTTTCAGAAGTTTCCACCATGAACTGTGTTAACTTTATAATAAGGATAAGAAGATACAAGTTATTAAAAGGAAGAATTTCATCTGTCACTAGACCACCGCTGTCTGTTTTGATTTGGCTAAGAGCACAGTGCGTTGAACTCCGTTTTAATAACCCGGGCTCTTCAGTGAGAATATTCACTCTGATGCCTGCACACCTCCTACCTTTGGAGTTACAGGCTTCTCAGAGATCAAGGTGCCTTTCTCTGATTTTAATGCTCCCTGGTGAGAAAAAAGAGTGCATAACAGGGCCGGCAGTGGGATTATTGTGCCGGAGACGTGTTTTTCATCAGAGGTGACAGGACCAGGAATTAGTTAGAAGTAAGCTCCTAAGTTTTGTGAGGGTTGGGGGTGGGGAGGAGGTTTCCTGTTTTAGAGCCGAATCAGGCTGTCAAATTCCTGGTCAGTGGAACATCTATCACTATGCCAAGAAGCCTTGAGTGTCTGGTTAGTCATTTGGGATGAAGTGAGGTTATGGGAGCCAAGTCACAGAGAATCTTGGAATGAGATAGAGATAGAGAAAGAAACATTGATGATGGGTGGGGGGGGGTTGGAGAGAGAGACAGAGACAAAAAGAGAAAGAAGGAGGGGCAAAGGGGGAGAGAGGAGAGGGAGAAGGAAGAGGAGAAGAGCCGGGAGGGAGGGAGGTAGATGAGGAAGAAGCACCAGGGAGGAGAGGACTAGGAGGAGAGAAGAAGAGAAAGGGAGAGAGGAAGAGAGAATAAGACAGAGACAGAGAACAGATAGATGACCAAGAGACAAAGAGAATGATGGATGTAGAGGGAGGGGAAGATGCCAGTGGAGACTGAGAGTGGGAGGGAGGAAGGACTCTGGGAGACAGAACTACAGAGAAGGGGGACAACAGAAATGGAGAGAGACAGAGTCGCATGTACATGAACAGGGACACTCATAAGAACCTGTACAATCACCGAGCCCGATGCAGTGCTATTGCTGGCAGTCCAGCCCGTCAGGGGCAGACGGCTGCGTCAGTGTCTTTGTGTGTGTGCCTTGTCAACTAAACTCAGAGCTCCCCGTGAGATAACAATAAGAGTCCTCAGTGTAAAATGTGTCCCTCTTTCAATGCCTGCTCCCCGAATCATGATTAATACTGCGACACCACCACCACTCACAAAGTAATCATGTCTTTCTGAGGATTCTGGGGAGCCAAGTGCAGATGATTAGAAAACCATGTCCCAGCCGGGCGCCTCCCTGCAACCTTGCTCGCTCTGGGCACACACAGCCCCCCAGGGACGGTGCTTCTGTGTAGAGGATCAAAGGCTGCAAATAATGAACGAGCTGAGCCGTTTTTCCCAGAAGAGTTCCTGTAACAGTAAATAGCTCAACCTGTCAGTGATGTGATCCCTGTCTTTGATGAGCTCAGAACCAGCAACAGCAGAGGAAGGGTGGAGGGGAGGGGCGAGGGAGGTCCACTCAGTGCCAAGCGGAGAAGGGGTCACTCTGGGCAATTCCACACCCCAGCAGGAAGGCAAGTGTCTAAGGAGTCAGGCCAGAGAGAGAAATGTGTGTCCCATCCTCCACCCCCACCCCACTATTTCCTTTCCTTCAAGGCTGGAGAAGGGATTTGTCCAGACACCACTCAGCCAGACCAATGGCACATGCTAGAACTCTTAGGCATCCCAGCTGCAGAGAGATACTCAGCTATATTTTCTCAGGGGTTTCACGAACTTGAACTTGCCCCCAATGGCTCTCCATGGTTCCTGATGACTGAGCACCTGACCCACTTTCCAGGAAGAGCCTCCTGCATTCCTGTGGGAACCACCCCTCCAGGTTGTCACGGCTAGAGGCTGGCGTGGAGGGTGGGCTCAGGCACCAGGACTAGCCCAGGGGCATAGTCCATCCTCTTGCGATTCTGTTTGGTTCAGAGACCAGTGTGTGTCCAAGTTGGCGTAGGGAGGCCCCGACCTGGCCCTTGGGCAGTGCTCCTGATCGGGACGGACCTCCTTCTGCTCATAGAACTCAGGCCCGTGTTGTGGGCAGTCTCATCCCTCCAGAACCACACAGATATGGCCGAGGAAGAACCCCACCCGGGAAGAGCCGAGCCAAGGGGCGGAGAAAGCATATATGCTGAGCACCTGCACTGCCACACTGGGTGCCCTCGTCCCCGCGGGCTTTTCCACTAGCTTTTCCAATGCACGCATGCCTCACATAAGTCATTCTGAGACAGGTACTGGCAATGTGTGCCTAAGGGTCACACCCGTGACAACCCGCTGTAGAAACACGAAGCTCTTCAGAGCTTTCTACATTCCTGCTTTTTACCACAAGGCCCCTCGAGTAATTTACAGTGTTTCTCTTTTGCTCACATCGTGGGTGCCACTGACATTCTATCTGTGATCAAATGGGGAACCCTTGTACCCCAGTTCCAGTACCTGGGTTTTTGACCCTCCAGGTCTTGGCTCTTGCCAGTCACCCCCTCCCTGCGCAAGCTGGAGTCCTGCCCCCGACCCAGTTTGCTGGGCCTGCTTTCTGTGGACTGTTGCCTTGCTCCACGCACCACACGCGGTGGCCAGACAGCACCTCCTTCCCCTTGTCCATCAGCGCCCGCTGTGGGGGGCAGCTGCATCCAGGAGACTCTCTCTGTTAACTGCAGGCCTGCAAAGCAGGCGTGGGAACTGTGGGCCGAGTGCACAGAATGGAAAACTGCTGGAGGTGGTTCATTTTCCTGTGAGGTGCTGAAGCCTGTCAGTTCCTATGTCACCCAGAGACACACCAATGGCCTCGCTCCAGGGCAATCTCAGGCTAGGTTCTAAACATGTTCTAGAAACGAGCTGTAGAATCTCCCAACACAGTCCCCTTTTTTGCCTAAGTCAGCCAAAGCGGTCTTACACAAGCAACCCTGACTGACCCACCTCTCCCGTAGTCTGTCCCACCTTAGTGGGACCTAGGAGGACCTCTCCTCCTAGACACATGCACCCGCCCCTCCCTTGTCACATGAACAGCATCTCAAGTCACACAGCGATGGCAGAGTCCTGGGGTTAGCAAGATCACCCCATTGGAAGTCCTCCTCTCCCTCTCCCACCTCCTACTGAAGTCCAAAACGACAGGTAAGCAAGCTCCCTGAAGACTCCCGACATTTGTCCACCTGCCACGCAGTTTGTAAAGCTTCCCCATCTCAGTCCTGAAGGAAAGCTTTTTTTTTCATGTTGAAATTGCATGTTTCCTTTGCCAGATACCAAGCAGGCAGGAAAGAAAAAAAACACAACAAAAGGAGAAAAGGAAAAACAAAGAGGCTACTTCAGATTCACATTATTATAGGCTGTGGTATTATTTCGCACCTTTATCTAGTTCATCTGGCATTTCAGCAAGTTTTGTTGTGACAATAAATCCCCTCTTGGGATTGAAAAATAATTTCCACTGCTTGTCTGCCAGCTCGCTCCACGGCCAAGGGGCTGATGTGCAACCCGTGGGGCGTTTTCAGGTGCTTCAAATCTGAGAAGACACATGTTTATGAAAAGTGTGTCTAATACTTGATTATCTGTACCGCAGATGAGAAGGAGATTTGATTTTGGGAGAGAAAGATTAATAACTTTCTTTTGCGGAGATAAGCGTGCATTTGGACCTGTGTGCTGGCAGTTTACTGTGAAACGATGCACCAACAAGGGAATCCTATCTTTGCTTGTATTAGATGCGCTGTGGGTAATGATCATTTAATTAAACCTCTTTATTAAATACCTTCATCCTAAGCACTGGACAGAGCTGAAGGAAGGAAGGCAAACATTTCTGAAGACTTTTCTTATTTTGCCTGCCATTTCAAAACCCCAATCCTGACGGTCCATCTCTCAATACCAGGCGACACCTGCCCCTTTCCCCTCTGACAGTTTGGAGTCCACAGCACTTCACAGAGAGCATGAACCTGGCAGACTGTCCTGTCTCCTTCTTGATTCCTCTGCTATAGGCTGGGAAGCCTGGAGTAAGTTACCGAGCCTCTCTGAATTCAGAAGATGTTTGTTTGTACATGGAGCTAGCCAATGCCTTTCTCACAGCATTGTGGTGACAGTAAGGTAGGTCAAGTGTCTGAGACGTAGGGGCATACACACATGGTGGCTCCTTTTCCTCTCCCTTTGGGGACTGGGCTTGCTGCAATCCCCGAAGTTCACCTGGAAACACAGCCCAGAAGCCACTCTCCTCCAGGACAGTCTGCTGCCAGGTATCAGGTGCAGGGGCAGTGGCCCCACTGAGCAAGCCCAGTCCCCTGGTGCCATCAGCCACCAACTCTCTATTGTGATACCTGCCTCCACCTCACCCAGATTGCTCACAAGTGTCGTTTAATGGTAGCTTGCTCCTGACAACCAGCCCTTGCAACCGGAAAAGGAAAGCAATCTGTGCCCGGCCCCAGCCCTGGTTACGCCGCCGCTCACCCACCTGATGGTTTGATGCTGCAGCGTGTCCGGATCGGTGGCGTTCACCGTCAGCAGCACGCTGCCCACGGAGATGTTCTCCCACCTGCTCACCATCATGGGGTCGGGGTAGAAAACCGGGCCCTCGTTGACATCTAGGACAGTGATGTGGACCGTGGCTGTGGAGCTGGGCCCATAGGAGACGTCGGGCACCAGCGGGTCCTCATTTTCCACTTTGATCAGGAGCGTGTGAAAGGCAGAAATCTCATAGTCCAGAGGCTGGAAAGCAAGAGAGAGAGAGTGGCTCAGCATGTGTGTCTGCCCCCGAGACTCCCCTGACGTGCCACAAGCAGTGATGGACGTTCAGGGACCGATCCAGGGTTTGTGGGGTCAGTTCTATGCAACGTGGGGTCCTCTTTAAGAAAAAGAATAGGAAGCCTACAGACACAAAATTAAGTATGAATTTATTATTATTTTTTTAGATTGAGAAAGAAATTACAACATACTACATGAGCCTCAGAGATCTGGGGCCTGTGTTTTAAGATCTCTTTAGGTGACTCACCGGCGATGCTGACATTATGCCCCCGTAACCTGTGACTTCACAACCCTGACACTCACAGAGGCCCCCGTGGATGAAAGACGTGGAAGCCCGGATTCCGTCAGCTGCCTGGTAGCCTCTGTTACCACGGCCGATCAAATGGGAAACACGAGCCAAGGTTCCGTTGTTAACGTTTCCCGCTCGCTCACCATGAGGTCTAAGGGCTGGGGTCTTCCCAGCACTTAAAGTAGAGGGCACGTGTCCCAGTAGAGTGTCACGTAAGGAAACTGATCTGACCGGCCGAGACACGTGGGGTTAAGCTACCGGGCCCCTCCCCACAGAGGGCATTTGAAAAGGTGTGGAGTGCATTTTCAGTGGTCACATGACGGAGGGGCTCTCTGGCCATAGCTGGGCAGGAGCAGTAATACCAGATACAGCCATGTATGGGATAGTCCAACACCAGGGTGGACTGTCCTGCCCTCAAGGCCAGTGAGCAACCCTGATGAGACATAAACTGTCTGTCAGGTGGTGTTTCTACATGTGACACTGGCTGGGACCCAGCCCTCTGTCCCGCCTTGGGTGGCTTTATTCATGCTGGGAAGCAATGCGCTTAGTAGATGAAAGTGCCATCTTCACTCCCACATACAGGAGGGGTCAGGGTCAAATCTTAATCCCTCCAGGACCAATAGGACCCTGGTCATGTCACTGCACCTCCCCGAGTCTTGGCTTTCCCATCAATCAAATCCCAATCCAAAGGATAGTTGTAAAGATGAGGGGAGAAGATATACATTGCGGGCCTTACAGACTGGTCTAGAGTCTGGTGTGGGAGCAAGCTGTTAAAGTGGCGAGGAGGAAGAGCGTGGGGTTGAAATAGCTGGGTGAGCCATGGTCCTCATGCTTGGTTTTTCAGGTATGTTACCAGGATGGCATTTTCCTAAGCAGAAGACTGGCCTCAGAGAGGTCTGATGTGAACAATGCCACTGAGAGAGGGTGAGAGAGAGGGGGAGAGAGAGAGAGAGAGAGAGACAAAGCGAGCTTGCGAGTATGAGCCACACAGCATGAGAATGGCCTTTTCCAGAGGGCAGAACCTCTCTAGTATTTATTTCCATTTGCACAACACTGGGGGTGGGGGCAGTAATAGTTACAGTTGTTTGATGCCCTGGGCTTCTCCACCTGGAGCTGGTCTCTACTCCCAGTCTCTTCCGAGGCCTGCCCTGGGTCATGCTGGATTAAAAAACCATGTGTTGTCTCGGGCATATAACCTCATTAATGTGATTTTTCTGGTGCTGGGTCTCTGTGTCAGGGATGGGAGGAAACTGAGAATACTTTCAGTAAGGTTATGGAGATTCAATTTACTTAATATTTCACCAGGTGTCAAGAGAGGGTGTGGACTAGTGTCTTGGAGGATTTAAAGGCTGGAAAAGCTGGCCCACACGGTGAGGGGAAAGCAGCTGGGGGCTGTCGTCCTCGGGAGGGAGAATCGGGAAGGGATCCAATAGTAATTTTGAAGCCTATGGCAGGTTTGGGGATCGATGCTTCCCTCTCCTCTAGGACAAAAGGGAGAAAAAGACTTAAGATGCAGGGTGGATTCTACTCAGCCAAAAAAGTAGTGCTTTGACATTTTGGAATAGGTTTACAAAGGGACTAAGCCTGTTTCTGACCAGAAGGCTTTAGAGAGGAAATAGATGCTCATTTGCCAGAACCTTTAGGATTCGGTCCTGTGAGGAGGCAGGACTCCCGGGAAGCCACACAATTCTGGGACTTCTGCTAGTTCATCAGTGCACTATTAGCCTGTTAGGGCAGCACTACTCACGGCTGGCTGCCCCATGGCCGTGCCCACCCCTCTCCTGCCTTACCCACCTCTTACTGCGGAGGCCTAAAGTGCAGATGTGGATTTTCCAGCTGTCCTTGCAGCTAAGACTGGGCCTGTGTCATCTGGTCAATGACATATCATGGCAATTTGTCTGGGGGACCCAGACAAAGAAAAAGATATTTTCTTTCACCATGAGAAAAGGGTACATGAGAGTACTCTCTCACTTGCCTGGCTGCCTCCTTGCTTCCTGCTTTGGAGTATAGCACTGGGAAGATGTGGTGTCTGGGGCTTTGGCAGCCATTTTATATCCCTGGGGAAAAAGCCAGACCCATCTGTGGTGCCCCCTTGTGGTTCTCTGACACCTTGAGCTGCCAGCCAATCCTAGACTGTTCTACCTTCGTTTAATTATGAAGACCATTCAATTCTTGTTATGATTTAAACCTCTATCAGCCTGGCATTCTGTTACTTGCAGCTGAAAGCACTCCTAATCAATGCACTGGGGTGCTGGCAAAGTGGAGAGTGTGGGGAGCATGGTCAGGCCTGCCCCTAGAAAGCCATCCTGGGGCTCTGACCCAGGTGTGCCGAAAAGCAGGGAGAGCTCAAGGCCCTTCTAGGGGTTCATGCGGCAGGCAGCTGAAGTGAGCGGGGAGAGGGTCTTCATCACAGCTGTGAAGCTCAGGCAGTTCACACATCAGCAAAACCTAAGCCCAGGCAGAACCCCAGGGTCTGTGGGCACCTCCTCCCCAGGAGTTCGCAGGTATTAACTCCTTGTCCTCTGGAAATGCTCATCCACAAGGCTGTGCTCTGCGCACACCAGCAGCACCTAGGACAACTCTCTCTCGAGATTCCCACTTGGCAGTGTGGGGCGGGCCTGGGAACTTGCATCGTAACTAGCATTCAGCGGATTGCTCTCTATGCTAACGTCTCAGATTCACAGCGTGGTGGGCCAAAGCGGAACGTGGGGAGAGAAAGCTCCTTCTCGAGTCCAGTTTTGCTTGCACTTTATTTCCCTCACACCGGAGCAAACCCAACTGCATGCCGGGAGAACTGTGCTCTGCCAGGATTCAGGATGGGGGTGTGTGTCTATCCCCCACGTTGTCTTCGGGCGCAGGCCTGGAAACCTGCCTGCCGGCTCTCACAGATACAGGGCGAGCCGCAGAGGACAGCGCGTGGCTGTGTGATGTTATGACTTCCCTGGTTTGGAAACCGCAGCAGTGAGTGCCTGAGGGCAGTGACAAGATCTCCAAACAACTGGGCCACGGCCCGGGTCACCAGGGAAGAGAACTGGGAAGAGCCAGAGGCTGCTCTTCTCAGGCAAATGCTTGAGGTTCATTTGGGAGACGGCCAGGGTAGGGCTTGGGAGGAGCCCGGAGCCCTCTTGCTGTGGAGCAAGCGTGAGCACTTCCACTGTCTCCATTTTCCATGGCTCCTGTCCCCAGGGGCTGTGGCACTTTGTTAGGGTAGTTGTTCACAACCTGTGAGTATGTTATCTCACATGGCAAAAGGGACTTTGCAGACGTGATTAAGCTGAAGACCTAGAGATGAGGAGATGATCCGGCGCTACAGAGGCGGGACCAGTGTCATTGCAAAGGTCTTCAAAGAGGGAGGCAGGAAGGTCAAAGGAAGAATGAGGTACGACGATGGAAACAGAGGGTCAGATTCACAGAGACAGGCGGGTAGCTGCAGGGGCTGGAGAGGACGCGGACCCCGATTCTCCCCTATGGCCTCCAGAAGGAGCCAGTCCTACAACGCGGACCTTGTGAAACTGCTGTTTGGACTTCGGGCCCCCAGAAGGGTAAGAGAATAAATCTGTGTTGTTTTCAACCACCACGTTTGTGGTCATTTGTTATAGTGACCCCAGGTGACTCACACAGCCTCCAAGTGCCCCCACCACAGCTCCAAGAGGTAGATGGCACAATCCCCCGCATTTTACAGATGAGGAAGCTGAGGCACAGAACACACAGTCAGGGCAAGGTGACCAGACGTCCCGCTTTTGGCGGGACCGTCCCGATTTTTAACAATTTGTCCCATATCCCGCGGCATTTTAAAAAAGTCCCGATTTTTGGAAAGAATGCACGACAAGCTAGGGAATGGCGGGAGATAGACCCAATTTTTAATCAAGAACCCCCTCCCCCCCGGTCAATGGTGTCCTGCTTTACCAATGTTAAAATCTGGTCACCTTAAGTCAGGGGCCCTTGGCCAAGGCACCCGGGCAAGTAGGTAGCAATGTTTCTGCTCTGTCCACGGCCACAGTTTCTGTTCATATAAATCGGATTATGCCCTGCTTTTCAGGCAAATGCTTCTTTACCCACCAAGAATAAAACTGTTCCAATGGGTATCCTGGCTCAGATGTTCTCCCCAGACCTTGCCAGAGAGAGTGGGAGTGTGTGAAAATCACGGCTTCTGGGACACGGGGACACACGTTCTATGGCTGCTACCCTCCCACCCGAGGTAGGCGGAGTCCTCGCAGGAGCCTAGCGCTTCATGTTCATTATCTCGTTTCCTCCTCGGTCCACCTGCGGCCAGAGATGGGCCGTGTGCTGGACCGCGAGGCTCGCAGGAGGTTTCACACCAATTAGCCCGGGGGTGTAATTATCTCCTGTTTTTAGGAGACTCACTAAGACTCTGCTCAGAAAGCTGAAGAAGAAATGCAATGCAATAATATCCATGTCTGAGCATAGATCTTTAAAAAATCCCTTTCACAGATTTTATTTTTGCCTACCTTTGATAAATCATTATCAAACAGGGAGAATCATTTCAAAATTAAGCTTTTAAAAAATTTTTTTTTAAGGTTACACCTATGTAAATGTAAGTTTTCTGGAACCTATAAAACAGGTTGGTTTTATGCTATGGGCAGACAAGTATGCCCGTCAGCGGTGAGCCTTTTTCTTTTTAATTCCAGGGGGTGGGACTAGGGCTGACTTATCCTGGGCCTTCTCCACAGCAGGAGGCTGGAAGCCCTGAGTGCGCACGCGCACCGTGAGCAGCGGGTGGAAGCACCCTTACCTTGACGACGGAAAGCATCCCCTCGTTGGTTTGAGGGTTGGTGTGGACCTCAAAGCTCTGCCCTGGGTTCCCATTGATGATGGTGTAGGCAGCCCGCCACGCGCCAGTGCTAGGGTCGTCCTTGTCTTCAACTGTCAAGTTGACAATAACTCCCACGGCTCCTTCCTCAACTGTAGCCTGAAACTGCAAACGAAGGGATGGTGACTGTCACTATTTTGAAAACACATAGCAAAGAGCATTTGCGGAACTCTGAACCATACGCCAGGTATTGGGTACCTTACCCACATCATCTCATTTAATAATAACTAATAACACCGGAAGATTATGATGGCGAACAGCAGTGCCTCTTCTCTGCTGGTCTCCTGTCTGCCTGAATGCCAACAGCCACAGACCCCAGGAGAGGGTAAAGCCACAAGGGGAAGGGGCTTGGGTCCCCCAACAACCACGTGGCAACCTGGTGGCTGGGAACACCCACTTGAACTATTGATACGTGAGAAATAAATTTCTATTAAGTTGGAGCCTTTATGTTTTTGCTCACATATGTTCTGGCAGCTGAAACAACAAAGTAACCAGGTAGCCAGAGTGCCATGGCGTGTCAGGGAAGGGACAGGAATTGGGACCCCCGTGTTTGACTCCAGGGCTTTGACTCGATTTCCCCATCCCCTGCAATGAAGAAAGCCCATTTCGTCCTTCCTATGCCTTGCCTGCAACTAGTGTGACTTTAAGAAACCACTTTCTAAGGAAACATATAAATCAATCATTTGGAGCCTTGTTGTACCTGTGTTTCTATTGTAATACATCTCAAATACTTGTTGCAAGTAGGTGTGGTGAAAATAAATCAATAAATGAAAAATTGGCTTTCCCATAGATAGAGAATTTCACAAGCTATCATTAGCACATTCCTTTGAGCTGGGAGCATGAAGTATTATTTTGATGCTTACCTCTGACACAGTATAGGTGAATAGTAATCCATTTGCAAATATTTTACAAACAAGTAATACCAATAAGCTGACAGGAAGAAGAAATATCTTGGAATTTCAATTAGTAGAAAAGTGAATCTGGAGACAGTAAAGCGATGTCAGAAAAGCCCTTGTGTTCAAAGAGAAGTAACTTGAGAAATGAGGTTTCTAAAGCAGCCGCTGATTAATTGACTTGCAAATCATTAATCATAAGCCTTAATCTTGATGCCTTGGAGGGTGGAGAGGGGACAGGAACTAATTTGTCTATCACACCTCAGCAAACTGGTGAGTTGTTTCCTTCCCGTAAAAGGGACACTGGGAAATTCTGAGAACATGCACATAGGACGGAAAGTAGCTGGCGTGAGGAGGGACATGGAGCCTGTCACATAGGTACAGCTTCAGGAGACAATTATTTTGGCCTGATTCCTCTGCTTCTTGTTTAATTAAGTCCTATCTTGTATCTTTCCTCCCTTCTCACTAAAGTCATTGTATTCCCAAGCTGGAAATCTAGCCTGAGGGTTCTCATTCATGTCTGCACAGTAAATCTCTTTGGTGGGGGGCCTGGAGGGAGCTTAAAGTAAAACACTGTTTAAAAAAACAACAATAGGGTCCTATTCCAATGTGGTTGGTCTGGGGGTAAGGCCTGGGATTCAGTCGTTTCTTAACCTGCCTAGATAATTCTAATATGCAGTTAGGGGTGAGAAGCATGACGGAGTCCAAGCTCAAGGATGGCAAGCAGTTGTCAGTGAGCAAGCCAGCCTTGGGTATTGGTGAGGCGACCTGAGCTCAGGGTTGAGGGGTCTGCAGGACATCTGAGCCCAGCAGGAAGGAGTGCTGAACCCCACTCCCGTTATCTGCCATGTGTCCAGGAGTGGGACATGGGGGCACATGTGTTATCTAATCCTTTCAGATTGCAGATGAAGACGTAGGCACTGAAACGGAAGGAAGAGGTCTGTACAAAGTTGTTTCGTGAACTGAAGGTCAGATCCAAGTTTCCTGGATTCCAGCATTCTCTATTACTCATGTCCACTCACGGACCTCATGGCCTATGCTAGTTCTTCACTCTATGCTGTGTCCAGAGCCAGAGGACTAGTCCTCTGTCCCTACTGATCACAGCTGCTCTCAGCTCATTACCTGTCCTTGTGGCTCTTCCTACACTTGTACCTTAGAATGCTAGCAGTCAATAACTTGGGCACGGGGAGCGCTAAGACTAGAAGATTCAGGAAACCATTCAATAGGTAGAAATGCTGTTACATCCAGTACCTCGGTGAGACATTGCTTTGTCAAAGCAAGTGAGTGTCCAGTTGCTGAGATGAAGGCACTATAAGAACAGACTATGGTTTGAGGAAGCTGGAGGCTCTTATGTCAGGGCTGGGCAAGACATTAGTTGTGATCCACCAGTGGACTGCCACGCAATTTTGGGATGACCACCTGCATAATAAAATAAATAGCTAGTGGATGGCAACACTTGGAAAAGTAGCCCTTGCCCTGAAAAAGTCTGCCCAGGCCTGCTCTGTGCGCATCTACCGGTATCTTGTTCATGGCTTTATCTCCAGCACCTCACATGATGCTAGGTACATAGGAAGGACTCAGTAGGTCTTTGCTGAATGAATGAATGGTCTTAAATATAGGAAGTGGCATCTGACCTCAAAGATGAGGGTTGGGAGGAAAAGTGAGGGGATAAAAGCTATACAGGAGTGAGACTAAGAGGGACTGGCTCATTGACTGATACCTGACTCTGCCACTTCCCTAAATATTCCAGAAAGGTAGGGAGGGACTGATCTCCTTCGTTCTTAGGACATCAGCAGCAGGGCTACAGTGTGACTTTTGTGGACCTTAGGCACTTTTACCTTCATGGACCCCTCCTACAATAACATATTTTCAGGGGACTTAAAAATTCCAGGCGTTTCTTTTTAATTGTTAAACTTACTGGGGTGACATTGGTTGGTAAAAATTACATAAGTTCCAGGTGTACAACTCTACATTCCATCATCTATGCATTGTATTATGTGCTCACCACTCAGTCAGTTCTCTTGCCATCACCATATATTTGATGCCCCCCCACCCCACTTCCACACCTCCTATCCTCTTACCCTCAGGTAACCATTAAACTATTAACTGTGTCCATGAGTCTTTGTTTCTTTGTTGCTTTCAGTTTTATATTCCACCTATAATGAAGTCATATGGTTCTTCACTTTTTTCAGTCTGATCTATCTCACTTAATATGATGATCTCAAAGTCCATCCATGTTGTCACAAATGGCTGTATTTCATCTTTTCTTATTGTTGAGTAGTATTCCATTGTGTAAATGTACCACAACTTCTTTATCTAGTCATCTATCAAAGGACACTTTGATTGTTTCCAAGACTTGACTACCATGAACAGTGCTACGATGAACATTGGGGTAGACATATCTTTGTGAACTAAGGTTTTCAAGTGTTTTTTGGGTAGACACCCAGAAGAGGGATTGCTGGGTCTTATGGTAATTCTATTCTTAAGTTTTTGAGGAACCTCCATACTGCCTTCCATAGTGGTTGTACCATATAGAAAACCCTAAGGACTCTGCCAGAAAATATTAGAAATAATAACTAACCACAGTAAAGTTACAGGATACACAATCAGTGCACAAAAATCCATAGCATTTTTATATACAAACAACAAAACTTCAGAAAAAAAAATGAGAAAAACAATACTTTTTGTGATCGCAGCACAAAGAACAAAATACCTAAGAATAAACTTAAAGAATACAAAGGACTTATACATGGAAAACTATGAGACATTATTACAAGTAATTGAAGAAGTCACAAAGAAATGGAAGGATATTCCATGTTTATCGATTGGAAGAATCAACATAGTTAAAATGGCCATATTACCCAAAGCAATATACAGATTCAATGCCATTCCCATAAAATCTCATAAACATTCTTTTGAGAGACAGAAAAAAAAAAAAGTCATCAGATTCATATGTAACCACAAATGACTCTGAACTGCCAAAGCGATCCTATGAAAGAAGAATAAGGCTGGAGACATCACTGTCCCTGACTTCAGTCTATTCTACAAAGTGTCAGTAATCAAAACAGCTTGGTATTGGCAGAAAAATAGACATACAGACCAATGGAACAGAATAAAAAACCTAGGAATGAACTCACAAATATATGGACAGATAATATATTTGATAAAGGAGCAGAAAATATACAATGGAGAAAAGAAAGCCTCTTCAGTAAGTGGTGCTGGAAAAAATGGAAAACCACATGCAAAGGAATGAATCTGGACTGTCAACTGTCACCGAATACCAAAATTTACGAAAAGTGGATCAAAGACCTCCACATAAAACTGGAAACAATAAACTGCATAGAAGAAAACATCAGTACTAAACTTATAGACCTTGGGTTCAAAGGGGACTTTATGAACTTGACCTCAAAGGCAAGGGAAGTAAAAGCAAAAATAAATAAACGGGACTACATCAAACTAAAAAGCTTCTGCACAGCACAGGAAATCATGCTTTTCTGATGTGAGGGAAAAAAATTAAAATTTTCTTTGACCCTAAAATTTTGTTTAAAATTGATTTTAGTACCCTGAGCACTGTGCCTATGGCACCTGATGGATGATTCAATCCCGATCCCCAGTAAATAGCACAGTGCTGGAAACATGAAAATCTGATGGATGGATGGATGGATGAATAAATAAATGAATGAACTTATAAATGTAATATTTTGGCCACATGTAAGTGAGACAAGCCTACACAAATTCTCCCAAGACAGTTTTATCACATCTGTAGCACCTACCAAAGGGGCTGCCACTGAATACATTTTTAGTGTGTGAGCAAATGAATCCAAGTAGAATGAGAAGGTTGCTGTAGGAGTTCTCAAAGTGTGTACTGTGGCCCTAACATGATGTAATAATGTGACCACAGTCACATTTATCTTCCATCCATCCATCCATGCATCCATCCATGCACCCATTCATCTATCCTTCATCCATCCATTCATCTGCCAGCCAACCATCCATCTATCCAACCAGCTGGCCAACAAATATTCAGTGAATTGCTTGTGTGTGCCAGGCATGACATAGTATTGAATTCTAGGAATGCATTAGGAAAAAAACAAAAAAAACAAAAGACAAAGAATATGTATAATTATAAAAATGTGTTCAGTGCTAGGAAAGAAATAGCACAGCTCTCGGAGAGCCTGTAGCTTGGGGGCAGATGAGAGGGGGTGGGTACCTGACCCAGTCTTGGTGGGCTGGGGGGGCGGTCATTAGGGGAGGATTTCCTGGGAACTAAAAGAAGAGGACGAGCTTGTGGGCTGAAAGTGAGAGAGCATTCCTGGCATTGGGACCAGCAGGTGCAAAGGCCAGGGGCAGAGGGAACATGGTGCAGTTGTGGGACAGAGGGAAGATGGTTGTGGCTGGAGAGCAGGGGAGGGCTGGGGAGAAGCGTTTGCTATTGGACTCAAGAGGAGGATATGGTCAGATTATGCAAGGCCCTGAGGGCCACAGAAAGGCATTGGGAATTTCCATTGAAAGCAAAGTGGAGTGTAATCAAGGAACTACATTATGTTTAAATCTACTGAGAGAATTAAAAAAAAAAAAAGAACTTTTAAATATAGGAAACATTCAACACAATTATTATAGTCTTTGTTACGACCATTATCTGATTCTTGCATAAACTATAAAGCCAGTTTCCTTGAGCATCCATTTAGAAACTCATTATTGCTTAATTAAATACTCATTCTATTAATTCTATTCAATGTTTTAACCCCATTATGTAATTCAAGAATGGAAAATTAAATAGATTAAAATGAAATAGTACCATTTTATATTTCCACTGCAATGCTCATTTTGTGATTTCAAAACAATAGACAGACATTAATTTACCACACCAGAGAAGGAGAAAATATTGATTGTAACATTACTTTCTTTAATTGGAAAAAAATAGATAAAGTTACTTTTCTGTTAAACTGTGTGGCAAATCAAATACCAGATGAAAACATATTTTTATACAATCAGCTTGGGCAATTGGCTTGGGACATACTGAGGCTCATCAGCTCTCTCCTCTGAATTCAGAGCTGAGTTATTTCCATTGTTCTTTGATAAAGTGGGGTGAGTTTCATGATGGACATTTATGAAGAGCTGCCTGAACTTGCCCCAAAGATCATTCATCACCAGGTAAAAACGGACTTTCATTTTGCTATACACCAGGAATGAGTGCTCTTCCTTCACAAGAAATGGATGCTCCTCCTCACAGAGCAAAGAGCGAGCCTTTAGGTTAAGGTTAACATGGAAGATGGAAGTAATGATTAGCAGGCCAGAAAGCTGCAGGTGGGGAAGAAGTGACAGTGGATGACTGTAAGGGAATGAACACTATATAAGCTTGAATGCTTGATGAGTGGAGTCCAGGTTCACGAACTGTCAACCCTGAGGTTTCATGGAGAACTGATGTGGAACTTGAAAATCGGGGTATAGTCATCTGGACCCTGACTTTGGAATATTAAAATATTAGTTCCCAGAAAGTTTTATAAACATAAATTTCTGTTTGTGAGGATTAAAGGGTGAGGAAGAGATCATCAGAAATTTAACTTGCAAACACTTTTATGAGTCTACAGTTACATAAAGGATACAGATTTTTGAAAAAACTCGATAGCTTAGTGGGTAGAAACAGTGATTGATATAAATCATACATTTAAGGACCTTGGCACATTGTCCAGCATAGAGTAAGAGATATGTATTTGGTAGTGATGATGATGATAATGATGGATTTTATTCTGTACCACATGAAATTCTTAGAAATAATGTGGAGAATTTGGTTCAACCCGCCTGTAATTCTTTCTGTTCTCATATAAGTCTACCTTATAATGTAGTGTCTTATTTCCTGGATTAGTGTAGAGGAAGCTCTTTTCTTTTTGGCGATGTATACTTAACACTCACATATTTACTGATTCCCGTCTTGCTCTAACTACACGCTCTTCATTGCCAAAGCATATGATGTTATCCTATATAGAACCCACATTTAGAAGAAACAGATGTATTAGGTATCTGGTTTCCTTCTATCTATGATTGGGATTCACCCCAAGATAGAAAGATGCAAGGACTCATTTTAATAAATATTCATTAAGCATCTATTATATTTTGGGTGTCTACCACCAGGCACAGAAAGTACAGCAGTAAATGAGAGATATACTACCCTCTTCCTCAGGGGCTTACAGCTTTATAGACTGACACATTCCCTCCCAGTCACCTCTCTTCTTTATAGTCTGGGGAGGGTCATCTATGACATATCCAGATAATTTATTTTCTACCATTTTCCCACTGTCATACATCCAAGGGTGCACAGAGGTCAATTATGGATACTTTTGTATTTGAACACAATTTGGTTTCCAGCTAATGGTCATTTCAATAAATGGTGCTGGGTCAACTGGATATCCGTGTGGAGAAAATAATGAATCTTGGCCCCTACCTCACACCATACACAAATTGTGAAAGGTAAAACAATAAAGCTTTTAGAAGAAAACCAGGAGAACATTTTTATTCAGCTTACACTTAAGGCTTATGTGCACTTTAAATATACTATTACACATAATATAAAAGTTAAAAACATAAAATGCAGTTATATATGCAAAGTGTACATAATATATGTATATTATACTTGAATGCAAATTTTAATAAATGCACAGAGTTCTAAATAAAGTTCATTCAGTATCTTAATGAAGCCTTTATAGCTAAGAAGTGATTAGCAACAGAGCCCCATAAGGGACACTGAATTTGCTTCACTGAGAGCCACAATCTGCTCATCAGCCAGTCCTCAAGACACCTGGAACCTACTGAATCCTTCCCCAGCCATGTCCCGGTAGGACAGGCATAGCTAGGTCTCAAAGTGATTGTAAGACAAAGATGGCAGAACATTTAGGAATCCACCAGACCATCATGGCCCTAGGCATTGGTGAGCATCTTTTATTCCACTCTGGTTACAATCTTCTAAGTGCTTTATTCTCACTGAAGATAAGGAGTGGTATCAAAGCTTTGATTTTCAACACCCATGGAAGACAATTCACCAAGTGAAGCAATAAATTAGATGCTAGAGCTAGGGCTTCCAGCAACTGTGAGGGGAGGCGTCCCCATCCTTTCAAGTAGGGACAGTCTGGGGCATGACCCTCCCAATGGTGGGCTCCTGGAGAGTGGGGATCAAGTCTCTGATTCTCTAAGATGCCCAACAACAGATCTTTCATAAAGTGAGAGCATTATAAGTCGACGTTAAATTTTGGGATCATTTTGTGTAGAGAAAAAAAAAAAACCAAGGAGGAAAGTTGACAGTGTACATGCATCTGAGAGTCTCACAATGAGAATAGTGACTAGCTCTCTAGTCTTACTGAGAAAAAGGAAAGTGAACTAAATTGTAGTTTAAATGGCAGAGATGAAAGAATTTCTAAGTGGTGGACAAGAGTTTTCTTTTTCTAAAGACCCTTACAGATTTTTGCAGACATGTAGTGCAGGGTGCCTGCATCACCTATAAAACATTTTGCAGGAAGTATGTCCTCCCCCAGCTGCTGCTGAACAGCGTTCCTAGGTAATTTTGTATCATGTGAGCCCAGCTTCCTTGGCCAGAGATGATTGGACCCAGTGGTGGCACCTGACTCATGGGTAACCAACTCCCTGGCTGCGTCATGGACAATCATTTGATTTCTCTAAGAGTCTGAACTCAGAGAAATAGAGGCTATAATCAGAGAGTGAGGGGTCCTTAAACCCAAAGTTTCTGAGTAGTTGAATATGGATGGCCATATTTTGCCATTGAAACATTGATGAATTATCAGACAAATCCAATGTGCAAAGAGAAGCAAAAGAATGAAGTCATTGAAAGAAAAACTGTGAAGACAGATCTTGGCCTACTCAAAGACTTACGGCATATTAAGAAGCATCTTTGATCTCTGACCAGTTTCCTGCTCCTGCTCTCTTTCCCACAAAGTTCCTTGTGTTTTTCTCTTCTATAGGATGCTCTCTGCCTACCAACAACCTCACCTCCACTCCCACCATCTTGAGTGATTTTCTACTCCTTGCAACTTAATTGCTCCCTGGGGAAAATGACTCAGGTGGATGCCTGCCATTTTCAGCAAGTAAATGTGGTCCTTTTCACCATGGTTTGGGTTCTTTAGATGTTTCATCAATTATATTTTTTCTCTTTCTCTTTTATAGCTTGTTATGGGGAATTTCAAACATTTAGAAAAGCAGACAGAATAGTGTAATTAACCTTCCATGCCCACCATCTGGCTTTAGGGGTCTTCAACTGATGTCCCTGTTGTTGCATCTTACACACCCACATCTCTCTATTTCTGTATCGTTTGGAGCAAATCCCAGACATGCTATTGTACCTATAAATAGTTCCATGTGTATCTCAAAAATATAAAGTTTTTTGGGGAGATGCTGGAATAGCTCAGCAGTTGACCAATTTTGAGGTCTGGGGATCAATTCCTGGCCCCGTCCTATGCAAACCCATATGCTGAACTGTGGTGCAACTGTAACCATGGGATGGTGGCAAAGGTTCTCGCCTCCCAGGCTGGAGGCTCCCAATTGGGTTCCCGCCCATGTGGCCACATCCACCTGTGTAGAATGAAACCCTGTCACAACTAATGATGTACAACTACTGAGACTGCTCTGGGCCCTCTTCCTCCCCTCCCCACTTTCTCTCTGCTTCTCTCAAACAATAAAATAAATCTTAAAAAAAAAACAAACTTTTTTGACCCCCCCCCCACAAAGTTCCTTCTTGAAAGTTCCTTCTTGCTCCAACTAACATTAATTTCTTGTATTAACAATTGTGGTGGTGTTTTCTTTTGTGTCAGAGGCTTTGCTAAAAGTATTTGCATGTTGTCTCTATTATGGAAAGAGAGAGAGCACCTACCAGCCATGGTAAAGGACGCTTATAGAGGGACCTATTAGGCTTCTCCAGTTAATAAACTTTCCAGTTAAATGTTTTAAACCACCCCTTCAATACCCCATTACTAAACAGGCAAGGAAAGACAAAACCAAGTGTAGACATAGCTCAACGGTGATATGAGATAGCAGCTCAACAGCAAAGAAATGTGCTCCTGAATGAAGGGCATTCTCCAAGATTCACCGACATCCTTGGCAATGTGTTCTTGATCCAGGAGAACTGATACAAATATCCCCCTAGTCCACATGACCCACGACCCAGGGAAGCCCTGGGCTGGATGAAGAATTAGGTGCCTGGAGGGCTTCCATCGTGGGTTCTATTCCAACAAGAGGAAAGACCAGTGTCACCTACAGATGCAGGGAGATGAGCCAACAGGCAAGAAAGGGACACCTTCACTACCTGCTCTGGCAGGCACTGGCCACCTTCCCTCTCAGTGCAGGCTCTTCTGTGTCAATCCCTTTTCTGTGAGGAGTTTCCACATGTTGGCTGCAGGCACATGGGAGGTATGAAGGAGGTATGGCTTTTGAGAAAGATGCAAGCCAAGTTCTGTTTCTCTGGGGATCTGCCAGCCCACCTTCAAAGAACTGTATTCTTCCTCTCCACGACCTTGCCCACTGAAACTCCTCAGATCTGCCAAACGCACATTTGCAAAACTTCAAAGATCAGTTTTCAGGAAGAAGACGCTCAAACAACAATGCATGTCTTTTTCTCTACAAAGCAAAATGAAAATACACAGCCCACCAAAGACTGACAGGAATATAATGCAGTTGGGCAGCAATGCTCAAACTACATTCCTGGGAACTAAGAATGTTTGAGAGATGGTACAGGAGTCTTACTAATGCACTGAATATTTTCCTGTAAATACTACAGATTTAAACTGCCTGAGGAATCTGTTAATTATATTTTATCTGTTTAGTATATTAGATTTCCTGTCTCAGAGTTTTGCTACTAAAAAGAAGTTTGAAAATCATAGCCTCAGGGACTGATGACATAAATATTACATTAGATAGTGAGAGGAAAATAAAAACCAAGGAGCAAATATGTCTACATTCTCTTTGCTTTAAATGCCAGGCATGGACTTTTTATTTTATCTTACATTAGCATCTCTTCTTCAGCTCAGTTTCTATCTTTAAAAATGAAAAGAAAAGGCAAAACACATTTATACATCTGACGAGATAATTGGAAATAGTTTAATTTTGAGAAACAAAGAGATTTTCTGTAGAGGTACACATTCAACCACAAACTTCTGAATCTGGATGAAGAATGACTTTATTTTAGGGACAGACCTATAGTCTGCTCTAAAGATGTTGGAATTTGGTTTATACAATTATGCACATGTATAGGAGTGAGAAATTCAATGCAATAGGGCAAATTCTGATCTATCGCAAACTCATTCTATAATTTCTCTGAGTCTCATTTTGCTTATCTGAGACAGAGTATCAGGCTAGAGCAGATATGTAGTTCTTAATGTTGACTACACATTAGAATCACTTAAAAACCTTCAAAAACTACTGATGATATGGGGTCTCACATTCAGAGATTTTTCTTGGTGGGGTACAGGCATTTGTATTTCTAAAACCTCTCCTCGATGGTTCTAATGAATAGCCATGGCTGTGAACAATTGCTGGAGATGACCACTAAGGCCAAACATTAAAAAGATCTTCGTGATCCATTCTAGCTTGTGTTGGGTCCTAGTAGGCGAAGACCTGGCGTTGGTAGTACCAAAGAATGCCACTGGTGGGGAACCTTGACGATTCTCACAGTTCTGCATTCAAGGAGTTCATAGAGGTTGATAAACAGGCCAATGGAATACATTTGCCAATGAAGTCACAGGGCTACCTTCTGGCAGTCATCTTTTCCATCACTTCCAAAATAGATCCCATGCCCATTAGTCAGTCTTCCATTCCTCTACCCTTCTCAGCCCCGACAACCACTAATCTACCTTTGGTGTCTAAGGATTTACTCTTCTGAATATTTCATACAAATGGAATTACACAATATGTGGTCTTTTGTGTCTGGCTTCTTTCATTGCAGCAAGACTCATCCATGCTATAAGCATGTGTCAGAACATTGCTCCTTTTTATGGACAAATAATATTCCATGGTATGGATAGATCACACTTTATTTATCCATCCATCCATTGATTAACAGGTGGGTTGTTACCACTTTTTAGCTATTGTGAATAATGCTGCTATGAATATTCATGCACAAGTTTTTGCATGGACTCACATTTTCATTCTTTTGGGTAGATAGCCAGGAGTGGAATGGTCATTCACATGGTGACTCTATGTTTGAGGTAGTGTGGATTTAACTCACTCACCAATGCACATGGAACATTTGTGCTGCAATTTTCAAACATACAAAGCTGTTTACTGTTTGAGGGCACCCTAGAACCTATTGCCTCCTGGCTCTCATGTGAGGAAAGGCAATATTTGAGAACGAGGCTTCCCTCTTTGAATGGCATGAGGGGTCTGGGAGGAGGGGGACCCATGAGAATATTCTCTCTTTTGTAGTCTTTGACCCACTTTGAGCAGCCTCCTTTTCCCCAATTTGCATGGAGGTACTGCTCAGGTTAATGTGGAAATGAGACAGACGCCCCTGGAGCTCATGGAGAACAAGTCATCCTCCTTTCTAACTAGAGAAAGTACATCTTTAATCTCCTGAGCTGTAGGAGAATCGACACACTTGATTAGACTCCTGATCTAACATCCTAGCACAAATAAGAACAAGAGAAACCTTCTGCTTCCATTACAAGGGATTTGTACAAATTCATACACAGAATTGACTAACAGCTTCTACTTTATATTTAAATCCCAAATGTCTCTGAAGACGGTGCTTTAAATCTATCATGTGTGCACATACCATTGATTCTTGTTTCAGATAAGACTCCATTGGCCCAACTGTAACTCCCATAAGAACATCCACATATTTCTTTCCAGTGGTTATAGAGTTTCTGAGAACATCCAAGTCCCACAGTGAGAAGAGATGAGTGAGAATCATTCCCTTGGGAATCAGACCCAATGAGAGGGGGAGAGTTAGGAAAATAATTCTCAGGGTGGAATAACAGAACAGAAGTCTGTGTGGGGAAAGAGGTGCCCCAATGGCACTCTTTCACATTAAAAAGGACAAGTAAGGGAAAGTTACTCATGTTTATCACATCAAACTCTATTGCCTATTGCCCATGTAACCAGGAGCCAGTTTCCTAACCTATCTGTTCTTGATTTTCTCATCTCTAAAATGAGAAAAATAGTACCTATCCTCATAGAACTCTTATGATGATGAATTGAGAAAACTTGTAAATTTTTTGATGACTGCCTGACATAGAATAAGCAATATATGAGTATGCACATTATGATAACGAATACATACAAAATGACAAATAAATGAAGTTTGTTACAGTGCACATCATTATAAGGAACATAGCCAAAGAAATAAAATTTGCTCTTTGGGGCATTTCTCCTTCCCTTCCTTCTTTCTTTCCCTTTCCCTTTTTCTTTCCTTTCCTTCCCTTCCCTTCCCTTCCCTTCCCTTCCCTTCCCTTTCCTTCCTTCCCTTTTCTTTTCTTTTCTTTCTTTCTTGGTTACAGTAGTACAGTAGTCTCTTGCTAATTAACATTTCTGCCAATATAAAGTTACCTTGTTTTCTAAACTACTTGAGTTGGTGTCACTTATAATCAGAAGTATCTTGACCAATGCCTTTTTATTCCCTGATTGTATTTTTAATTTAATTTAGGGTTTCTTGACCTCAACACTACTGACATTTTGGGTTGGACAATAATTTGTTGGGTAGGGGCCACGCTGTGCACACTAAGATGTTGATCAGCATCCCTGGCCCCTACCCACTAGATGCCAGTAGCACAACCCAAGTTGTAACAACCAAAAATG
>PVKE010009205.1:0-45448 GCA_004027555.1 Craseonycteris thonglongyai | reverse complement strand
TTTTAGTGTTTATCTAAGGATTACATATACATACTTAATTTTTTTGTTTCTTATTTATTTATTTATTTATTTTTATGTTAAATTTATTGGGGTGACATTGATTGATAACAATACATTGTTTCCAGGTGTACAACTCTACATTACATTGTCTATACATCGCATTATGTGTTCACCACCCAGAATCAGCTCACTTTTCCTCACCATATATTTGGTGCCCCCTCCTTACTCCCCCCCCATCTCTCCCACCCACCTCCCCCCTTACGCTCAGGTAACCACTAAACTATTAACTGTGTCCATGAGTTTTTAAACTGAAAGTAACAGAGAAACATAGTTAATTTTTTACATTCAACGTATAATTGGTATTTTATCACTACTAGTGAATTGTGGTAATTTTACCATCACAGACATCCTTTCGCCCTTCTCTCTTTACGTTGGTGTTGTCATCATTCACTTTATTGTAATCATCTTCATACATCTTTCTACACTGAAGACTCAGTTCGACTATGTTATATTTGCCTTCAACTATCATTCATATTTGAAGAACAAGATAAGAAAAACCATCTATTAACCAGATATCTACCATTTCTATTGCTCTTTCTTCATCCCTAAAGTTCCATGTTTTCCACTGATACCATTTCTCTCCCTTGAATAGCTTTTGTCTTTCAGAGCAAATCTGCTGCTGCTGATGGATTCTTTTCGTTTTCCTTCTGAGAATGTCTCTATTTCCCCTATATTTCTAAAGCATGTTTATGCTAAACATAGAAATTTGAGTTGACCGTTCTTTTCTTTAAACATTTTTAAAATGTACTTTCTTCTAGCCTCCATGGTTTCTGATTAGAAATCCACAGATTTTGAATCATTCTTCCTCTTTATGTAATACAATGCTTTCCTCTGGTTGTTTTTAAGATTTTTTTCTTTGCCTTTAGATTTTAGTTGTTTGATTATGATGTACATTGGTATGAGTTGCTATGACTTTATCTTTTGGGGGATTTATGAGCTTTTCAATTCTTATTTTCTTTTCTACCAAAATTTGGGGTGTTTATAGCAATTATTTTTCAAGTAATTTTTCTGGCCCACACTTTATCTTCTCATTTTGAGAGTCTGGTAACACAAAAATACCTGGTATTGTCCAAAGGGTCCTTGAGACACTCTTTAAATATTTTTATCTTTTCATCTCTGTTTTTCAGGTTGCATACTTTCTGTTCATCTGTTTTTAAATTCATTGTTGTCACTCTATCACCATTACTGTGCTATTGAGTTCATCCAGTGAGTTCTATTTTATTAAACTATTACATTTTTTAATTCTAAACTTTTAGTTCAGTCATTTCTTGTATCTTTTATATTTCTATTGAAATATTCTACCTTTCCTCACATATCAATAATATTCACTCCCACTTCTTGGAGCAAAGTTATAATAGTTGTTTTAAAGTCTTTGTTGATCATTCCAACATTGGATTTTATCTCAGGGCTCTCATCTCTTAATTGTTTATTCCTTGAGAGATGTTGAGGTTGTCTTGATTCTTCACATGTTGAGTGATTTGGGATTGTACCTTAGCCATTACAAACATTATTTTATGGGACTTTATGGAGAATGTTTTGTTTTGTTTTGTTTTAGTTTGTTTGTTTAGCAGGCAATTAACCTGATTATGTTCAGGCCAAAAGTTCCTGCCTACCTTTTGTGGGCTATTGTTCAAATATTGGTTCATTTTGTAAAATAAAAAATAAAAAATAAATTGCCATATTCTTCAGACTTGAAGAAAATAAAAATAGGGCTTCTGTTGGAGATTTTCTGTTTGTACGCAGTATGCAATTCTGAGTGTTTCAGACTGTTTTGGGTAGAGACCAGAAGAAACCAGAGGCAAAATCATTAGGAAAGTTATGCTATGTCAAGATCTGTTTTCCTTCTCCACTCTGCCTGCTATCAATTATTTTTCAGAATGTATTTTGTTAAAGTTTTCATGGTATTCAGTAGGAGAGAGAAGGCAGGGTTTGCTTAATCTGCTTAACCAGTGCTGGAAACTCAAGAAATACTGGTACTTTTAAAGTTCTGTGTTTGCAACAATAAGTAAAACTATAATCAACAAGTCAGGGAAGCCAGGATGGCTCAGCAGGTTGAGCACTTGCTTTGCAGCCCCAGGGACTGAGGATAAAATCCTATCCCCAGCCCATGCAGACCCATATGCTGAACTGGGGTGTACTTCCCATGCAGGAGGTCCCCAGCCCAGTTCCCCCACTGTGCGGCCCCTGCCCAGCTGTGTGGAACAAAACCATGTAAAAAACTGATGACATACAACTATGGAGACTGTTCTAGGCCCACCCCCTTCTCTCTGTCTCTGTCTATGTATCTCTCTGTCTCTGTCAAAAACAATAAAATAAATCTTAAAAAAAAAAAAGTCAGATTAAGTTGAAATCAGCTCTGAAACCCATAAGAATGGTTTTACTCCTACGCAAAAAAAAAAAAAAAGAATGCAAGCAAACAATGAGCTTTATTAGGAATTTTAAGTTGCAATGTATCCTATTCATATTATATGACCTTTTAAAAGTTGTCAATCTGAGCAGTGGAAACATCATATAACCCTCTTTAGTGATAAACACTGCTGCAAGCTGACCACTCAATAAACAAGTACTTTTGTCTTTTAAGATTTGTGGTTTAGTATAGTCCTGTTACCAGGAAACAAACTCCGTGTGGATTATGATGCACACACTCATGCTTGTACACAGACACTCACTCACACATGCACATTTTTTATATTATATACAACACTCATACTCAGTCTCTGAAATGAGGGGAAACAAATTTAAGAAGTCCCAAGAACTAACTCAGTGAGGCCAATACTTAAATGAGGAAGTCTTGCAAACTAACTCAAGATTCAAATTTAACCTGTATTTATTGAATCTAGACTGCATGTTAAGTAACATGCTATATACAATACTTATAATCATTTTTTAGGAAATGAGGAGAATATATAAAATAAAGAAATCCAAGACATTTTTACTTAAGATTAGCATCCAACCTATATTTATTTAGTTTCTGCTACCTGCTATTTACAAAAACATGGTTTTTATTTATTTATTAGAAAATCTTACATGTCCCAGTTGAACTTCAGAAGACATTCTATAAAACATTGTTTGTTTTCAATACTGTCTGTGTCAGAGTATCTTGAGAACATAATCAAATACACTGTCCTGGGTCCTGTGATCCGCAGTTTGCATAATATGGCTTGACAGTTTTCTCCATAGGTGATTCTGGTACCCCCACCTTGATTCAGAATGACTTTGGCTATCTCGTGATTTAATGTCCTCACAAAATTTTGGTAAATACGTATCTAATTTTCCCTTGAATGTACCACTTTTTTCTCTTTAAAATTTTATTTTATAGTATCACAAGAGAACATATACACTTAGATTTCCTTAATTGTTATTTTTATTCATGAATTAGTGTTTTTAGAAGTCTGTTCTTCCCTGATACTGCCCCTGATGATTATAGATGCAATTCTGTAGAAGCATCTTTTTTTAGTTCTTAGTGGTTTTGTCTAGTACTGAGTCCTCAAGTTTATTGGGGTGATGTTCGTTAGTAAAATTGCATAGGTTCCAGGTATACAATTCTACAATACATTGTCTATGTTTTGCATTGTATACTCACCACCTAGAGTTAGTTCTTCTTCTATCACCACATATTTGATGCCCCTCCCCCACCCCACCTCCACCCCCACCCCCACCCCCCTTGCCCTCTGGTAACCACTAAACTATTGACTGTGTCCGTGAGATTTTTTTTCTTTGTTGTTTTCAGTTTTATATCCCACGTATGACTGAAGTCATATGGTTTTTGATGTTTTGATCTGACTTATTTCACTTAGCATGATGATCTCACAGTCTATCCATGTTGTTGCAAATGACAGTATTTCATCTTTTCTTATGGCTGAGTAATATTGCATTGTGTAAATGCACTACTTCTTTATCCAGTCATCTCTATTCTGTTATGTGGCAACATAGAGCAGGGAGGAATGTCTTTACAGTGACAGCGCAACACTGACCACCTCTTTCTTTCTCTGTCCTTCTCTTTTATCTGCTTTTCACAGTTTATGCCATTTAGTAGTAGCATTATGTATTTTAGATCTCTGACATTTTGCTCCTGATAACTGTTTTAAGTTAATGATGATGTCATGTAAGTCCTTGTTAAGGGTTTGTCTGCCTACTTCTCATCACTATAATGGTTGTATGAGGCAAAATAATATGGTTATTTTTCCCTGTGTCTTTATAGGTTATATATACATATATTAATATAGCATATGTATGGTAACATTATATCTGCATATAAATATATCTTTATATATGCATGTGCATGTGTATATGGCACAAACATGCACATTACTCTACATCTAAAGTGAAAAATGAACTGTCGTTCCACTACAAGTTCAAGCAAATGGAAAAATTAAAAATTATCTTTTGTGGGCAAGGAGATTAGATACACTGTTTCCTAAGCACTCATCAGTCTTTGTGAAAAGAGCTTGCCCACAGTTTCACAGTAAGATTTAAACTAATGCTCAGTGATAAGTTTACACACATGAGCTATAGAATAGAAATACACTTTGATCCTGAATTTGAAACACAAATCATGGCTCTGATGCTTCCCTTGGGGGCTCACAGCACTGTCCGATTTTTACATTCTGAGAGAAACTAAATTTTGAATGGACTGTGTATTCCTCTCTGGTGTTCCACAAAACACATCCTACATTTGTCACCACAGTCTTCAATTTTTGTGTAGTTGCCCTGTGTAGCTGTTGATCTCTCCAGCCCCCTGGCCACCAAGTTCCAAAGAGAGCCTCTGAAATACTGGGCCTTAGGCATTAAGTTAGAAGCCAGCATTTTGCTTTGTTCCATATGAGCACAGGTTGCTAACTGAGAGGAAATTTTATTAGCTGTGTTTTGGCCTAAACAGAGAGACTGCTGGTCCATGTTCACTTTTCCAGCAAGAAAGAGGACTGTTTACCTTGGGCAGAGAATATTTCGGGTGCATCAGGGCAGCTTTTCCTATCCGGGCTGCCACAGCTCTGTTTAGCTGGAAATATCTTGCTCTACAGCACCCTGGCAGTTTGACTTGAAATTTTCGATGTTCCATTATCATGCCTCTTGTAACGAGAGATGTGTGGTGACATATGTTTATTAATTTTAGTTAAAAGACACCTGCCCAGATGGTTTATACCTGGAAAACATTTGCAGTCATCAATCCTTCTCTAATCAGCAACTTCTTCCTTCCCTCCTGGCCCCACACCCATCTGTTGAGATGACCAAGAGTTTCTTCTCTTTACTCATGTGTGGCCCATGCCTTGTAAATTGGGGGGTTGGAGAGAAGTGTAGCCAATAGCTTAGTTTGAGAAGCGAGTGAGTATGGGCCTCACTGATTCACCCTTGTAGCCCCAGCTTGTAGCTGAAAAGAGGATTCACTTCACACTATTTTCTACCTTATAGTCTGAAAGTCATGGTAATGAGGTGCCCTCTCTGTACACTCACACTTCCACAGGCTGCATGAAGTACAGCTTTGCATGGCAGGGTTCTAATCACCACTTCCTCAGGGATGGGGGTGGGAGGTATGAGTGACTGACAAGGCACCAAAATAAAGATTGTGTTTGATTGGAGAGGCTCACCTCTTTACTCCAGCATTCACGATCATTGCTTCCCTGAAAACTCCTGGGTGTTCGTTGCTTGCCACAGAAACCAGACTTCTATAAACAGAAACATTCTGAGGTGGAATCAGCTCAGTTATTAAATTGATCAATGTGATGGCAGGCAGACCTGGTAGTTGGGAGACAGAGAATAAGCAGCGATCATCTGTGAAATACAAAACAGCCCAGACATTAGGGAAGGAGAGTTCGTGAGTTGTGAGCTTGCCAGTGGTAAGATGATATTTCCCTGCATCCCATTATGTCAAAAGGGAATTTACAGGATTTTTACCTCACGCTTCCTTCCAGTGTGTGGGCTGGAGAATTGCGGTGTGCGCCTTGGTAATTTAAACAACCATCATTAGGCATTGCACATTCGATGTCTAATTAAATCTCTCGTACCACAGGATCACAACCACACTCCATCATCCGGGGATCTTTACAGTCTGCTCTGCGCCATAGCGAATAAAGATGTATAAATCTACAATCAATTCACAGAAGGCCAGAGTGCTGGGAATTTATTTCCACTACAACACTCTGGAACTTCTATACTAGTTTTAAGTAATCCCCTGAGAAGGAATACGGATGTTATTATGGTCCTAAGAATTACCTTCCTTGTAAAATATTGTTTAAAGATAATCATGCATTTCATTTTAGTTTTGTCGTCACCCAAGTATTTTCTTACTGATTGAGCACAGTGACACACTAAGAAGGAATACGGTCCTTCAGGAAGATTTAGGCGTGCATTTACCTGACTACTTCTGTGTCTACTGATTTTGCACTGGTTGCACCTTCCACTCTCTCAGACAAATGGCAACGGGCCATTGAGTTTCTTTTTCTGAGGAGACCAGACACTTCAGTATCATCCTTCATGTGTCAATTCATTTATTTCAATTCCTGATGACAGACTAAACAGTAAAATTTCAGACACTCACCTATGTGAAAATGTATAGCCCCGGACTTATTTTGTAATTGGGCAAATGAATTCTATCTGTGTGTGTGAAACCATCTGATAAATATGCCTTCATACAGATCATAACCCCAGGAAACTATATAATGAAAGATTGGATCTGACTCCAGAAATTGACAACCAATAAAAATAGCCATATTTTAACAATGAAGACTCTTTTCAACATTTAGATTTCCTGAGTATTTATGGCCAAGTTTCTAAAAATTGTATTTTACGATATTTCTATATGACTTCAATGTTCTGGGAAAAAAATCCATCTTCTATTTGACAAATTACTTCGACTGCAAATAAGATATTTGACCATATGTGTTTTTTCTCTCTCTCATTTTTTTGGGCTGATAAGTGGACTTATATTCTTAAATTCTAGTATTGATTTCTGATAAGAATTTGAAAGGTGTAGAAAGGAAACAGGCTACATTGTGGCAGATTTTTGTCAACATAGCATCTTCTGAAAAAAATAAATAAGAATGAAGAGTGTTGTTTCAGCCCACAGCTCTTGATTTGATGTATAAGGTCATCAGATGAAACATGAAGTAGAGATAGGCTTTCTAACCAGTTGTGTATTTTGGTTCCAGCTGACTGACAGTACAAAGAAAATATGTCAGTCATGAATAGTAAGCTTCTTTCTAGCATTTTTCTTCAGATGGAAGCAACATGCACATTGTAACAATGCTTCTTCCAGCTGATGAATTTTCTTATTTATATTTTTGGCATAGCACATTGATTTTCATATGTGACTTTCACCTTAGTACCCTACTGCATGGTTTTAAAAAAATGTTCAGCTTAGTTTCTTTTAAAATACCCAACCCTCCAAAAAAAATCTATTTACATCAAAGTCATTCCAGCAAAGCCCTTTTATTCTTTCTCAAACACTTCATTCTTTTGTATCCTATTTCCTATTTCAAAGTATGTAGTAGTATATAAAACCACCTTTTTTTTTTAACTGATTGGTGACATTATTCCCTGATCTTGTCATCACAATACTATATTAATAATCAATTTAAGGCATGCCAAGATGGCTCAGCTAGTTGAGTGCTCGCTTTTCAGCCCCAGAGTGCAAGGATCGAATCCCAGCCCCAGCCCCAGCCCCAGCCCCAGCTCATGTGAACCCATATGTCGAACTGGAGTGTACCTCCAATTCAGTTCTTGCTGGGGCCCATGCAGGAGGCCCCAGCCTGGTTCTTGCCCTGCGCAGCCACTGCACCCACCTGTGGAGTAAAATTATATCAAAAACTAATGATGTATAACTATGGAGACTGCTCTGGGCCCTCCCCCTTCTCTCAGTCTCTGTCTGTCTGTCTGTCTCTCTCTCTGTCAGAAAAATAAATAAATAAATAAATAAATAAATAAATAAATAAATAAATAAATAAATAAAAATTGTTAACAATCAACTTAATATTAAAATCTGCTATTTTAATGTCTTTGTGTCAGATCTTGTAAAATGCTTGATATTCATTATGATTCTTAATTCTTCCAAAAGCTCTATAAGTTGAACACTATTATGTCCATCATATAGTTGAGGAGACTAAAGACAAAAGAAGTTAATTTTCCCAAGGTCATATAGCTAATAAATGGTAGAAACAGTATTTGAAGCTAGTCTCTGAATTCCAATCTCATTCTCCTAACTGCTAAGCTGTCAAAATTTCAAAACTTAATGATACTGTTATTCATTAATATCTGCCTTATATTTTCAAACAAATATGTAACAGATATGTAACTCTAAAAAATATTTAAAGTTTATGCTCTGACTCATTACAGTTTCTGACGTTTTGCACATTATTTTCATCCTGGCCTCAGAGAACCTATAGAGAATCATATCTAAAGGGAAGGGTTTTATGTTGTGAGACCACTTTTCATTGAACAGCTCTTTTTTGACTCTTATCCCCATGGCAACGTGCATCTAACTGAGTTCTTTGTTGTCTCCACCAAATGGCAAGGAGATACACTTCCTAGAGTGGCTGCTGCTTGTTGGAGAAGAGGGATAGTGGTCCAGCACAACAAAACTGGCTGTACGTGTCCAACTGTGGTCTTTGCTTCCTGATATACCCATATTTTCCGGCGTATAAGACGACCGGGCGTATAAGACGACCCCCTAATTTTACAGTTAAAACATAGGTTTAGGCCTATATTCGCTATATAAGACTACCCCCCACTTCCGAGGCTGTAGTCTTATACAGCGAATATAGGCCTAAACGTATGTTTTAACTGTAAAATTAGGGGGTCGTCTTATACGCCCGGTCGTCTTATATGCCGGAAAATATGGTATTTGTTGATGGCTTTGAGATGGTGGGAAGGAAAACAAAGCAACATGAACCCAAATGACCATCATCATAATCTTTGATGTTACCACTGGTATTAATAGAACTATTTCTAATCTGTCTGTTACCTTCCAGAAACATTAAGTTTCATGTATTTTAAGCAGCACTCACCACATCTAATTTATCTGACATTTATGCAGCCTTTACTTTGTCTAAGTCAATCACTGAAAATGAAATTTTGCCTTTTGATTTGCTGCTGGCCCTTATTTGAATGGAAAAGGGAAAACTTCACATTTGAGCATTTCAAGCCTCATCATATTTTCCTTTTCCAATAAAAGCAATAAACAGATCTTGGCAAAACCTCAGACACAAAAGAAATTTTAAAAATGAACCATACTGTCATTTCTTTTGAGTGATATGGCAATAAACTAATAATTCAAAAGATCACTGAACATCATGACTTCTAAATAAGGAGAGCAGCTCAGATTGTTGGTAAAAGGAAGCACCATGTAATTTAATGAAATTTCAAAGGGGAACTTTTTAAAGAAAACTCATATTTTTGGAGTGTCAGTGATGATTGGCTGAGAGAAAATTTAATAGAGTGAAAAGGCATGAGCCTTGGAGTTGGAGAGATAATCTCAGATAGTTTGTGAGATCTTGACTACATTACTTAAATTCACCATGCTTTGATTTCCTGAATAATGAGAGAGAAGAAATAATTGACAGTTTGCCAAGTTGTCATAAGAAATAGGACTAAAGTATGAAAGAATACAAAAAAAAAAATGCTCTGTCATATAATAGTTGCTAAAGAAACTAGCTACTACTATTTTTCTCTCATTGTTATTTTATAATGAGCAGGGCTGAGTGGATGACCAGTTTTTCGGTAGGGAACCCTCAGACAGGTGAATAATGCAATGAACATTATCTTAACATTTTGCATGTGAGAGTGTGTTCCTACAAGTCTGATGACTCTGACAAAACTTGCCATACATTAAACTATGCAAATCAATAGGCTGAGGACATCTGCAACCTTTCAAAGTCCTCATGTTTTAAAAAAATCCATTTATGAGATGGAGAGGGTTGGCTCTCCAAGGGAAGGCACTCAGAGAATGAGATCCAGTTGGATGAGCCTTTTAATTATATTTATTGACCCTTCAATTGGAAGTCACCCAGTGCCCAGGCATGGATGCACAAGGGAGATTTGAGGCTCCACTTTTAATAGAAGTGAAATGCTGCAGGGGGAAAAAAAAGAGCACAGATGTTTGCAAAGCCATGAGGTCTCAGGCTGCACTGACACAGGCGTCATCTGATTGCAACGCATTTTCAGTAACTGGGTCCTGCTCAGAGTTCTGATCTGAGCACCTCATTGCAGAACTGGCAAGCTGCAACCCCTTGGAATGATCCCAGCTGAGATGGGAACAAAGGCCGAAAGAATAAACAATCTGGTTAATTGAGTTTGAATGATGGAATTGCAACAAGGGACCAATAAGTGGTGCAATAAGAAAGATGTTTAAAAATTGTAATAAACCTTGAAGAGATAGTAGTGCTGGGCTCTGGAAAGAATAACAGTGAAAAGCTATGAAATCATAGCATGTAAGATAGGAATCTAAGAGTCTGATTATGGGAAACAGACAAACCAAAGGCATTCTTGTTTTTGTTTTTTAATTTTCATTTTTATGACTTGAGTTTTTTAGAATTACCTTTAATAGCCGTCCTATAATTAACATGCATTTTGTATGAATTTACCTGTCATATGTGACTGTGAGGAAGTCTCTAAGTCTCAATATCCTCATCTGTAACATGAGGATAATAATACCTACCTTATAAAGAAAAGAGATTATATATAAACCAATACAAATATATGTAGATATATGTAGTTTCCTAGGGCTGCTATAAGAAAATACCACAGACTGGGTGGCTTAAACAAAAGAAATTTATTTTCTTTTAAAGGATTTTTTTTTTAATTGTTTTGACATAGAGAGAGAGAGAGAGGAGGGAGATACAGAGACAGAGGGAGAACTGAACTGGGGGCACTCCCCAGTTCAGCACATGGGTCCGCACAGGCCGGGGCCGGGATTCGATCCTCGGTCCCCAGTGCTGCAAAGTGAGCACTTAACCCACTGAGCCATCCTGGCTTCCCCGAAATTTATTTTCTTACATTTCTGGAGGTTGGAATTCCAAGATCAAGGTGTCAGTGTGTTTAATTTCTTCTGAGGCCTCTCTCCTTGACTTGTAGAAGGCCAGCTTTTTTTCTGTCTTCATATAGTCTCTTTTGTGTGTGAGTGTATTCCTAGTGTGTCTCTTTGTGTGTCCAAATCTCCTCTTCTTATAGGACACCAGTCGTATTGGCTTAGGGCCCACCCTAATGACCTCATTTTGACCTACCGGTAATCACCTTTATGACGGCCCTATCTGCAAATATAGCCACATTCTGAAATACTAGGTATTAGGTCTTTAGCATATGAATTTGGAGGTGCACAATTCAGCCCATGACAGAATATATATTGCGTTTAGAATTACATATTGAGTTTAGATTTACTGACCCACAGTAGGCACCCAATAAATAATACCCTTTATTATTCTCAGTGGTATTATTATTAAGCTCACATAATCTGACTTTCGTATCAAATATGTTAGATGCAAATTATTATCACAAGTTTATATGTATATAGGGAAACAAAAAGTAAAATATTGGCCCAATATTAGATGGTGTATATCAGTTTTAAAGCTGTGAGTATACTTCATTTTTGTGACCCCAAATTGTTTCCTTTCTACCACATTGTACTGCCACCACGTAGTTGGACAATGGTCAGAGAATTGATTTTCCTATTAAATTTATGACTATCATGATTCAAAACATTTCTACTGCATCTATTCAAAAAAAAAAGAAAAAGAACTATTCATCCATGTAATTCAGTATCTTAACAATTACAGTGTTCTCTATTTAAAGGCAGAGTCTATTGTTCTTTCTTAGAAGTCTATGCTTTTATCCAAGGTGAAACTTTTGAAATCTACAATGTAACTGTTTAAGACTTTTCCACTTTTTTGTCTTTTGTCTTTTTATCATATTGTCTATTGTCCAGGAAGGAAGCCAACATATAGACATCTACTTATCTTTCTATCACCCAGTTCACCAAAGTATGTACATTTATCCACACCTCCATATCTCTGATTATATTTAGTGAAGAAAGTTTCTCATCTCCTAGCTAAGTCCAGATGTCTCATCATTATCTCTTCCTCTAGAGAACTTTCTTCTTGTGATTATCTCCCTTCTCTCTGCTCCATCAATTTTTCCCTCTTTAGTGCATCATTCCATCAGCATATAGACAACATGACTATGTATAGTCATTGTCTCCAATTTTTCATCCCTCATTTATTCCTCAACCCACTCCAATCATGTTTTCATCATCTTTCTCCACAGAAATCCTTATGCTTACTTCTCAGTTCTTATAGTATTTGGTCTCCTAGCAGCATCCAACACTTCTCCACTCAATACTCATGAACACTTTTGCTTTTGATTTCTAAATCAGCATATTCAATGTATCCCTGCCCTATTTGGAATATCACTGGCTACTTCATGTCAGTCTCATTGTTTGATCCTTGCCTGACAATCTCAAGGACCCTAACCCCTGAGTACTTCTCTAATCCCAGGTTCCTAAGGGACCCTCCCCTTAGATTCTAGGTTCCTAAATGATCTGAGAAAAATATCAATATTTTCACACTTAATCCTGGGGGGTGAAAAAAAAATATATATATATATATATCAAAGCTTCCTTTAAGTCTTATACTCAGATGTTGTCCAATATACCATATGTCTTTCTAGTTTTATTTATCCTGCACTTGAATGCTCTTTATTTTCTCACTTAATTTGTTTCCTATTTGAAAACAGCTGTCAGAATTGCTTGTAGAATGTATATGTGTATTTTAGATATTATTTATTGAGTACAATTCACATGCATTCACTTACATAATCTTTACAAAGGGCCTATGAGAGAGAGTGGTTATTGTTCTTAGTAGACAGAAACTTGAAGCTTAGAGCATTCTAGGGACTTGTCCAAGTTCCTTCAATCAGTGGCAGAGTCAGGATCTCACTCAGTAACTGACTATTTTGTTGATGCCCTTAATAAATGTACAATGTTATATTTAGCATTTCAAAAGCACATAAGAATTTGGGGTCAGGATATACACAACCCCCCCTTTTTTTTTCTTTTTTTGATTTGTAGAATAACTTTTTCTGCAAGCAACAGAGAATCAGTTCAACTGGAATAAATAATGGGATTTATCATCTCAAATGAAATTCAGAGTTATGTCAGAGTAAGATCAGTAGCTCAAGAGTCCAAGGATCCAAGGTCCTCTCAGCTCTCTGCTTTGCCATCCTCTGTGTTAGCTCCATCTAAAGGCTGTTTGTCCTCATAATTGCAAGATGACTGAAATAGTTACAGAAACCCACCGAAGTACAACACCATCTGGTAATAGTAAAGGAGATATTTCTAACTTATAAAATTCATCAGGAAAGAAAACTTTCAGGAGCCCTCCAGTAGATATTTTCTCACATTTCATGGATAAAACTGGCTCCATACCCACCTGTAAACTACCCACCTTGGCAACCAAGGACCCGTCCATAATGGCTTAGACTTGGCAGGTTCTATCTGATTCATGGGGAAGAAGAGAGAATTGGAAACCAGAAGAAAGTCAGAGTCTGGACTTCATGAAAGGAAGATGGTGTTGCAGAAACCACCAAAAAGGTCTATTTTGTCTCTCAAGGACTACATCAGGCAAAAGATCTGTGACCATACTTGTGTTATGTTCTATTTTAAAGCTATTTTCCTTTTAAACACAACTTCCCTTTGTTAAGAACTTTTCATCTGTTCTTCATACATACTTTTAATTTTTTCCAAAAGTCTAATTAGCTACTTTGTTGGCAAGAACCTTAACTAAAACATGGTACCAGGAGTGCTTAATTATCTATCATTTGGTCTGTGACTGTTCTGTGTAGGATTTCCAATTTTTCAAAATGTACTGGTATGCTCAGGGATTGAACACATTTCCAAACAATAACCAAATTCTGGAATTGCATGTTCAGAGGCTCATGCAATTTTAAAGTTTTGTTCTTAGAAACAAGTTATCTGGGCAATATTATCTCTGGTCATAACTAATCATTGGAACATCTTCCAATGACTTCCCCTTTTTAATAGTGTCTGTGACTCAGATGCCCTGCGCTGGTCTCACCTTATTCTTATTTATAGAATGTTCACATTTTCAAATACTTTCCCTCTGCTCTTTACTTTGGCTCTAAAGCGAGCTATATTTACAAGTGGCATTATAAAGCCTCACTATAAAGTACCTCATCATTCTGCATACCCAGCTATGCTGTAGCTCACACATCACTATGTAATCACTCTCGCACTCAGTAACATGGAAATTGACAGTTATTCTACCGCCCCAACTCTTTATTTTACTTAGGACAGGCACTCTCACATAGAAAGGATTTTTACATGATGGATTCCAGTCCCTTCCCAAGTGCTCTGCATGCTAGTGGTACCCATGGGATATAATTAATGGCATCATCACCTCCCTCCTCCAGTAGAGGCTGGACAAGAGTTTTTTGACAAGAGCCAACATGGCCTGTCACACTCATCCAGCCTCTTTCAAATCCTCTTAGCATCTTCTTCCTAATCCTCAAGAATTTAATAAAGTGCAAAATAACAATACTTCTCATCTTTGTAGACTTGACAATTAACTAATTAGCCCGTTAACTCGTTGAGCCAGATTTGTCCCAGTAAATTTAGGAGTTTGGGAGATATATTAATCCTTTAAGGCCACTGGAGCCACATTTGCAGCTAATGGGCCCATATCCCTAACTTACTACCAGGAAGGGACTGGAGTATTGTTAGGAAAGAGAAGCCATTAATCCTCACTGTACCCAGAGGGGCAGGTGAGAATGACATTGCACAAATTGATAAGAAAATGTATTTTGTTTTGTTTTTCTATTTTAAGACCAAAAAAGAGACGCTGAATTGAAGCCAAGATTGGAATTCAGCATTTTCTGGCACACTGCCTGTATTTGAATTTGAAATCTTGCCAGAATTTATTTGTTTATAGTTTTAGACACAATATTGAGAGTAGGTAGGCAAGAAGTATTGTGCTGGGGCAATGGTAATTCTAGCATCTGGAGACTTCCACAGCCAGAAAGGAACATTATGATTCTGTTTTTATTCTCTAATCTGCTCAAATAGGCACTTATTAAGTCATGTGGTGTATACCCCTAGATGTTGTGTTTGTGTGTTTTGGGTAGGGGAAAATGTACCAAAAAAAGAAAAAGAAAAAAAGAAAAAGACATTCCTAACACAATTCCCATTCCTTAGAACCATACTTTGGGAGTGAAGGGGACCCGCCCTCAGTAGCTGCAGTTTATGTGAACAAATGTATTTAGTACTCATCTCTGCCTTTGACATTAGCAGGAGGCAGGAAATCCCTATTGAGATATCCTGGGAATCTGGGCAGCGCTCAAGGGGGATCCCCTAAAATATGGGCATATAAAAGAGTCTGAAGGCTGAGCAGTAGCAGCTGCTTGTGTCAGCATTCCACGTGGAGTTTCCAGTTCTCTTGTGGCAAGACACATGGTATGGAGTTGAGTTAACACATCCAAATGGAGAAAATGTGAGTGAAAATCAGAGGTGGGGGCGGTAGTGGTAGGGGTGGAAATATATGCAGCTGAAGTGGTTGGGACAGAGAAAAAGCCAAGATCTGCAGAAAAATCAAGGGCGGGTGGCAGCCCCATGTGTCTTTTATGTGGCTCTCGAGGCCATGTAATATAAAGAGGGAAGGGAGGGGGGGCTTGAGTGTTTAAGAGTACAGCCTTGGGCTTACAAATGTATTTATAAGTTTATGTTGATTTTATGTACAGAACCATAGATCTGTGTCTGACTTCTCCCTCTTCGTAACCCCACATATTAATCACAGCTACTTTGGGGAATAAAGAAAAATTGAGTTTCTCTTTCTTTAAAAATAATAGGACTATCCCTACTCATATCCATTCACTGTGAGATGTTTAGGTTAGCCCAGCCGTATACAATGCTCCAGGAATCCTTTCTCCCTTCGCAACTCTTGTGATCTGTTCTCTCAGGGTTTCTTCCTTCCCTCAATGCAGTTCCTATGTCAAATAAGAAGAAACATTTTCATTTCAACAATAAGTAGCATGAAGTGTGGGGAAAAAACAAAAAATAAACTCAACTCTTTGATCAAAGTGCATAGAAATTTGGATAAGGAGAAGCTTCAGGGGCCTTCTAGGAAAGAAAAAAAAAAAAAAAAGGCTTAGAGCTAAGATTTAGAACACAAAGATTTTTCCTGTTTGGCTCCTTTGAGTATAAGTCATTTCACCTCTCTGTGATCTATCTTTGCCCTTTGAAAACTAATGTATGTATAGATGTATGCATTAATAACTCACATTGTTCCACAAAGGTTATAAGCCAGGATCTTAGAGTGTAAACAAAAATGTACTTAGAAATTTGTAAATGAGAAAAATTGGTTCAAGGGGGGAAAAAAGGAGTATGAAAATTAAGATGAAGTCAAGATTATTTTATCCACAAGTAATTTTAGTCGCTAGGGGTAGTCAGAAATGTGCCTCGGTGTTTTCCCATCATAAATGCCAAAAGGGTAATATGATGGTGATGGTGGTGATGATGATGATGATGGTGACAGTGATAATGGTTACCAATAGTCAGTACTTAATAACTACGTACCATGTGCCAAACACTGTGCTAAGTAAGCATTTTATTGGTATTACTCCATTTTCTGTTGTTCTAAACCCTGATATAGATACAATTATTGGCCTCATCTTTTGGGTAAGGAAACCAAGATTTGATATGATAAAAATAAACATTTTGCAAAAGACGTAGAGTACAGAATTTGATAATGCCCCATGGGTCAGCAACAAGGAGTCACATGCCATGTAGGAGCAAAGATCCCCAAATTCGGCTCCTGGTGAATCTAATTAAAGTGAATAAGATTAGAAAATCTACAAGGTTGTTACAATGTTACATTTATATCCAAGTGAAGTTTTTTATAGATCATCTATAAGAAGCTATACAATATTGTTCTAGTTATGGAAGTTTATAATGCTTTGGCTTAACCCAAGAATATATATTTAGTTTATCTAGAGTTTTAGTCTCAAAACATTGATCCACTGTTTCTATTCCAGAGCTTTTATTCAGTATTTAAGCTCCCTAGCAAATACCTGGAGTTGTAGATGTCTATGTTACTTGTTAAATCCAACTCATCACTAGAGGTGGGATTGATGCCACATTATAAACGTGGTGGAGACTAACAAGGATACTTACTGGTCAGTGTAAATTCACCCAAAGAAAGTCTATGGACAGGACCAAATATTCCTCATTAAGCGGTTTTGAAATGGTTTCAAGTCCAGGATAATGAATTATCTTAATTCAATTAATTTATATACTCATATAATCATAGAAATTTTATTGAGATATAGCAGGTATTAGAGGCATAATGGAAACAAAATAGATCCAGTCCCATTCATCCCTAAGCATATAATCTACTAATGAGATTGATAATTAAATAAGCAGTTAAAATAAAGCCTAGTAGAACATAAAGAAACATGCCCATGGGTCAAATGCCATGTGAACTGAAGGCAGAAATTGGAGTGATGTGTCTACAAGTCCAGACACACCAAAGATTGCTAGCACACCACCAGAAGCTGAGGGGAGAGGCCTAAGACCCCCACCCTAGCACTTTTAGTGGGAACATGGCCTGGCTGACACCTTGATCTCAGACAGACCTTCAGAATTGTGACACAATAAATATCTATTGTTTAAGAGTCTGTTTGTGATACCTTGTTATGGCAACCATGGCAAACTAATACATGCCCTATGCCCCCCCACTCCAACCTCAAGGCAGAAATCTGGGAGTCATCCTAAACCACTTCTCCTTCTTCTCTCTACCCCCAAATCCAGTCACCACACTCTGCAGCATCTCCAGCTTTCTTATCTCATACCTTTGCTTATAGCCTGCTCCACCTTCCAAGTGCATTTGGCTAAGGCCTAGCTCAGCTCACACATACGATATGGATCAGTCAAGACTCAATCAAGAAAGCGAAACCACTAGGCATATTAAGGAATTTATTGTAGGAATAAGAACTTTCACAATTGTGGGAGAAGCTTGGAAAGTAAAGATCTGAAAAGAAAATGTTTTAGATCAGAGAAAAATCACTGATCAGCGTTGGTGTGGATGAATGAGTTGAAACTTAGGAGACCTTAAAGGTAGGCACATGCAGCTGGCACAGTGAGGCCATGCGGTGGTTGGTGCAAAGGCCTGTGGAAGGTTGTTGACCTCTCAGAGCTTTCCGGTTCTGTGAGTTCCTAGCACGGGGTCTAGTGCGGGCCTGGAGGCACTGTCAGTCAGCAGGGCCAACTGTCAGGACAGCAGTGTGGGTGCAGAGTGGGTAAGAAAGCCCAAAGGAGAACGCGCGTACACTTTGCACGGGTCTTAACTTTTAACCCATGATGACCTTTAGAGTGTAAGGGCTGCTGCCACCCTTCCACCTCCCAAATCTCACTCACATAACTTCACTTCGGGGAATTCTAACCAAGGGCCGTACAGAGAAAGGGATTCTGAGCAACGGCACTTCCAAATTGACAACAAAACTCTATAGCTTAAGCTATAACAAATGACTACAAACTTGGCAGTTTACAACAACAGAAATGTGTTCTCTTGCACATCCGGAGGCCAGAAGTCTGCAATCAGTATCATAGGGCCAAGGTCAAGGAGTCAGCAGGGCTCTGCTCCCTCCAGAGGCTCTAGGGGAGACCGCCTCTTGCCTCTTCCAGCTTCTGGTAGCTGCCCGGGTCCCTTGGCTTGTGGCCACATCACCGTGCACTGTACTTTTCTGATTACTGTTTATCTTTTCTATGAAAATCTGAGCCTTTCAAGTGTGTGGAAATGTCTTTCCGGGCCCTGACAACTCACTGTGGCCCACGAGGCGTGAAATCAATGTTTGGGAGATGATCCATGGTCGTGGGCTCTATCAGTTGAAAGTATACCAACTCCCAGATACAATGGTGAGAAAATGCTTTTGATAATTGTTTCCAAGTAATTATTTATAAATCTGTGTCTCCCGCTTAGGATGATCTAAAATATTTATGCCCTTAGCTTTCTGTGGATCCTGAAAGGGTATGGATTTAGCTGGAATTGGATTTACCTAAAGCTGTCTCATCCTTTTATCCCAGTACAGTAATGATCATTTTTTATATGTGAAATTAGATGAAAAAAGGTGCAAAGCAATGTTCTAACTAAGGAAAACGTGGTTCTTTTATAAATAAACTCTTTATCTTCCCTGAGTTCCAAAATAGATTGAAATGTAGTATTATGAGGTGAAACAAACACAAGTTTCAGCTCTGCCTCCACTAACTTATTCTGTGATTCTGGTGAGTAACCTACCTAAGAGTTGGTTTTCTCATTATGAAATGGAAATAGCAGTCATACCTACCTCCAAGGGATTGTTTAGGTGAAAGCACTTTCTACATGCTTAGGTCTGATTTACATGCTCATTGTAGCTTTTCTGGTTTGAGGTTAGGAATGCCTGTCTAGCTTATGGTGTCTGATTATCCCATATAAGAGTAGTAGAAATTTGCCACTTGGTTCATTTACTAATCTTTTTTTTCAGGGGAGGAGGGAGTTCCCCAAAATAGGACATAGCAGAACCCCATCTTGCACAGTTAGCATCTGTGGTACAGACCTGTGAGGAGACTCAGTCAGGCTGGTACCCCTTCTACAGTTCTTAAGGAAGTGGCTCAATTCCAAGAGTGGAAGATGGTCAGAGCTTCAGCAGGGTAGAGAGTCCCGAAGCCAGGGAGCCAGGGCCAGTGGGAAGGTGACTGAGTAGGCTTCCTCAGCAGACTTTGTGCCCTGAAATTGCTGTTGAGCATGACCTCCTTTAGCTCCTGCTTTTCCTTTATGAATCTGTGCTTTAGCCAATTCATCATTTCTATAAGCTCTCCTTTACCCTGCCCCCCATTTCTTTCTGCTTTACATAGCTGCAGCTGGCTTGTCTTGATTGCCAGCAAGCACCCAACTAGAATAATAACTTAGAAGTTATAAAAATATCAATTTTACCCTAACTCAAAATGATATCCTTTTAATCATTTTGATGAAAGAAATTTTATTTTGCATAAGAATATTACACTGCATTGTTTGTCAGATTTTCCTTAGATTCAATCAATTTCATCTGTGAATTAAAGATACTTTCATTTGAACATAGAATGAATTATTCAACAGGTATTTAATGGGTGCTTATTATTTGTCAGGCACTGCCCTATGTATCTGGGATACAGGTAGCCTTAAAAAGATATCTAATTGGTGTTTCATACAATATAAATCCTGAATAAAACCAACCAATAAGGAAATAGTATGTGAAATGATTGTCTTAGAATTAAATTGGATAAACAATGAATTTAAAGCCTCTAATATACAGTGATACAAAATGAAAGTACCTTGTAATAGATGCTAATTTGTAAATGTAATTCAGAAAGATAATCAATGCACCTATTATGTGCTCTTAACTGTGGTAGATCAGATGAATGATTTCCAAAACGACACAGTTGCTGGTCTCCAGAGAGATAAGCCATATGTACATGAATAAATAACTTAAAACAATGTGTTGACATATGACAGTGTGATATAAATGGAACAAAAAGTAAAGGTACTAAGAGGGAAGGAAAAACATACCACTGCCATCCAGCCAGGCTCTGTGGGGAAAGCAACAGCCTTTAGCATTGATAGGATTTGAAACCATACTTCCCCTGGTCAAGGACACTGTTCTCCCATATCTTTTCCCATTTGAGCCACGGCTTGGATTGTACATCCTGACTGCACTGTGGCTGGGTGGGACCACAGGACTAGTTCTAATGAATGAAGGGAGAACAAAAGTGACATATTTTACTTCCGGATCAAAGCATTTAAGTGCCAGGCTGAATCCTATCAAGCTCTGTCAGGAGGTGTTAGGAGGTGCAGCCTCTGGCATGGCAACCAGCAATGTTTGAAATGCCTACTTCATCCACTGACACTGTATTGTGTAAGCTGAGGCCATCACACCTCTCACTCCTGCCCATGGGAACTCACCACGTGACTTGTGCAAACAGTAATCCTTTCTTGTTTTAAGAATTAAGGGTTGTTTTGTTACTGCAGATAACCCAGTCTCTTCTTACTGATTCAGCATTGGTAGGAGAACAGGCAAAAGAGAAAGACTAGATATGGGAATATAGGCTCTTAACTAGGTCAACTCTTTGAAAAAATTTAATTTTGAAAAGAAGTAGATTCTAAAAAAAATAAAATAAAAAAGGGTTCCTAGACTGCAGAGAATTTTGCATGTGGGAGTAAGAAGTGGTAACTTCTTTCAGGACATTATTCCTGGTTTTGCATAGAGGCTAGATGTGAGAAATTAATGTGATTATTCAGCTGAAAGCAACGGAATTAGAGAAAGGAGCCCAGTCAGGCTACTGCAGGATACAGACTGGATATGAGAAGATAAGTTTTCCTAAACTGGTGGCATTACTCTCCTTTAAATAAACAACAACAACAAAATTTCCACAAACAAATTACATGCTAATCTGGGGAGAATTTATAGGTTCACCTCTAACCATTTGAGCTATTGGCTTAATATCTTAGACTCAAGAAAACAGCTCTTGGACCTCTGATTTTGCATTCATCATGTTTGAGTAATGATTCTTGTTAGCCCTGTAATAATGGCCTCTTTTTTTTTTTTTCTTTTCTTTTTTTTTTTTTAAGAGAGGTCTAGTAATAAAATTTTTATTGTAATCCAATGCTAACATGATTCTTCCTAACTAAGAATTATGTCTGGTAGATTTAAGCAACCCCCGAAAATATTCAGGCTAAGAATTTAGAAAGATATGTTTGGTAAAAAGAACACCTTTATGGATCAAGGTCCTAGGGAGATTTCTAAGTATATGCTATTTCTTATTGTTTTGTCTTTTAACTTCTAAATTTAAAACTAGTATTTTCAGCTTTTAATTGTTTTAAGAATCAGCTGGCAACATATTAGAAAGTGCGGAATCCTCAGGCCTGTCTCAGAGAGATTCTGATTCACCATGAATAGGGGGAAATGGGGTGTAATAAACTAAATGTTTCTATCCTCCCCCCAAATGCATATGATGGTGTTAGGAGGTGGGTCTTTGGGAAGTGGTTAGGTCATGCAGGTGAGAGTCCTCATAAATGGGATTAGTGCCCTTATAAAGAGACCCCAGAGAGCTCTCTCACCCCTTCCACCCTGTGAAGACATAGCAAGGAGACACCATCTATGAACCAGAAAGTGGTCCTCACCAGACACAAACTCTGACAGCACGGTGATCGGGTACTTCTCAACCTCTAGAACTATAGGAAAGAAACGCCTGTTGCTTAAGCTACCCAGTCTGCTGCAGTATGTTTGGTTACAGCCGCCCACACAGATTATGACAAGGGGCCTGGGAACGTGCACATTAGGAAGTAGCTCAGGTCATGTGTGAAGGGAGTCTGAAGGCCATACTTGGAGAGATGTTGTATTGACACTGAGCTCTTGGATTCAACCACCAACTGTGTGAAGACAGAGCTATATATCCCTGGTACTTATTATAATTCCTAGCACATGTGGGGCAATGCTGTCTGTATAAGACTTGCAGACACTGGCTTTTCAGGTGGACAGACCTGGGTTTACATGCTGGCCGTAAGACTTACGAGCTATGACACAGGCTATATCCTCTCTAGACATGGCTTGGTCCTCTGAAAGTTGAAGATAATGGCACCTTTCTTGGTGAGGATTATGGAGGTTACATGAGGTTATATTTCCATAAAGTTTAGCACAGTTCTTGGGATCAGGGATTTGGAGTGAGATATTGGTACTATTATGGTGGTACTATGGCCAGCACACAAGAATGCAATGACTGGGGTTCCTTACCAAGGAAGAAATGCCAAATAGGAATCAAAGTTCCCCTTAATTAAGGATTGAGACTGTATCCAATACCTTACAAGGTTGAAAGCAGATGAAAGCTGATTTGGAGAATGTGGTATATCCCTGGAGGCCGTGGGAGACATCCTGGCTCCCCAGCATGAAAGAAGGAAGTCCAGGGTTGTCTCACCATGGTGGTTCACTTAGAAAGTTTGGTAGTTCTTCAGATCAGGAAAACATGGCTCCATCATGGTCCATATCCTAACCAATATTATTAGAAATCCCTTCTTCCTTTATCAAGGGAAGGAGACAAAGAGGTGGAAGACAGAAAGAGGAAGCAGACCTATTTTCTCCCCTGTCAGGCACATTGGAAATGCTCCATAAAAGTTATTTGATTGGGTTGTCATTTATTATTGTTATCATCATAAAGCTTTGTAAGTGATTAGAATAGCTAACCTTTATTTAATGTTTTCTTTATAATAGGCTCTGGGCTAAGAATTTTCCATGTGTCTCATTGAAACCTCACAGGAAACCCTTTGAATTTGCTACTATTTTTTATCACCATTTAGATACAAGGAAAGTAAAGAGCAGAACGTTAAATAATTCGTTCAAGTAAGTGGTGTCAAGATGGGTTCTGTCTGATGAGCAAACCCTAAAACGGTATTAAAAATGGATTAGTTGGGGAAGCTGGGATGGCTCAGTGGGTTGAGCGCTCACTTTGCAGCATTGGGGACCGAATCCCGGCCCTGGCCCGTGCGGAACCATATGCTAAACTGGGAGCTCCCCCAGCTCGGTTCTCTCTCTCTCTCTCTCTCTCTCTCTCTCTCTCTCTCTCTCTCTCTCTCTCTCTCTCTCTCTCGTCAAAAATAAATAAATAAATAGATAAATAAATAAATAAATAAATAAATAAATAAAATGGATTAGTTGTTACATTAAAATTGAGGGAAAGTTTGAGATTTCCTGAGTTTGGGGCTTTGCTTCCAACTTAGAGCTGAGGTGTGTGTTTTGGGATGAGGGTGTCTGCTTCACCTTGACCTAAGGGAAAACTGTCCATGAAACACAAAACAAAACAACAACAAAAATATAGTGAAGCGCTTAGGTAATTTTTCTATTGCTTGTGTTAGTCAAAAATAAATTATAATTCAAGATTTTCTGTGGCTTAATCATAGGCTTTTGTGCTGCTAACAACACAGTAAGCACTAATAATAGGGGTCATCCCAAAACACATTCTCTAGAGAGCACCCAATTCCTCTGAGTCTGTTTAGGACAAGTGATAAGGAAACAATGTTCTGTATGAAGGAGCAGCAGAGCCCCTAGACAGCGTGAATCTTTTTCTTGTTAATGAAGCAAAATGAACATGGTTGCTGGTGTAAAACCACCAGCAGAAATGAAAAGCCGTTCCTGTTACTCACCTCAGGGCGGCAAAGGAAAGATCCATTCAGCATGTTAGCTGGAAAATGATAAGGCATCGTCAGGAGACCCTATCTGTGCTGCCTTGGCAGAGAGCACCAGGAAGAAATGGTTCTATTTTTAAAGGGCTTTTCTACTTCTGAGATGATTTGGGCCTGGTTCCTAAATCATCTTTGAATCAGAATAGCAACCCTTTTTTACCCACTTGGCTAAGTGTTACAGAATCTTTGGAAAATGTTCAATAAATATCTTGAGTTCTATGTAAATATGAAAAACACACTTATTGGCATAAAGAGTATCAAAAGAAAGCTTAACATTATTCAACCTCTTCTATATTGGGAACCAAATACATTTATTTCTATGTACAAAAAAGTGGAACTACTTCATAGAATATAATATCCAGTGGCCGCACGTAATAGGCATGTAAATATGTGTTGAATGAATTAATGAGTAAGAAACATGTGAATAGAAGACCTCATTAAAAACAAATTAGAAAGCTGAATGCATATGGTAAATAATCATTTGGACCTACTAGTTTAATTTAGTCTTTTGCCACCAAAAGAAAGCCTTGTTTAAAATATGAAAAATATTAAGGCTTGAAATTGAAGAGGGAAGCATGAAAGAACCAATAATATCTGGGTCTCAAGCCCAATCAGAGCCAAGCTAACAAATTCAGTCTCTATTACATCAGAAAGAACATGCTCACAGCAGACTTAGGTAATGGGGAGTACTGTCCAGGAGTGAATGGCCTTGTTGGGTGAGGCCGGGGACTACCGGGTAGACTAGGGTGGTAGTTAGAATGAGGACCTGGGGGATAGGAGCACATATCCTTCCCTACATTTTCAAGGTAACATTTTCCAAGTCACCTTCGGCTCTGACAACCTAAATTCTGGGGTATTTCCACCTAGCCCGGCTAAAGAACTCAGCCTCCTTTCCTTGATTGCCCCAACCCACCACCCACGCAAGATTTTTGTTTGAATAGTAGACTTTACTGATGGTTTAGGGTTGCAAAGAGGACTTATAGGACAGATTCACACAGAATTTAAGAGTTATTATTAGTCATCTCTATTCTTCAAATTTTTCAACCACTCTGCCACTGGAAGCTTCTTGCTGGTCGATATTTCTCTGCATGCCTCTACTGTGATGCTTGATCTGCCACTCCCTTTCTCTTTCTGAAAACCTTTCTTTCCTTTCTACTTCCTTTAAATTCAAGGTAGCTTCTTCTAGAAAATACCTGCATCCTTGCTTTGTCTGGCCCTGGCTCCTCCACGCTAAGCATAGAGTTTCTTCTATATAAAAACACATACCAGTGTAGGTACACCACTAATTAAAAACAGTTCTCCTGAGAAGAATTCTAAAGTTGACTCTTAAAATAACCTTTCAATATTTTTTTTTCCCCCTTCTCACTAGCACATGAGGACAGTGAAGCTTAGTTTACCAGGGTGTCTAATCTTTTGGCTTCCCTGGACCATATTGGAAGAAAAATTAATTGTCTTGGGCCATACATAAAATACACTAACAATAGCTGATGAGCTAAAAAAAAGGAAGAAAAAATTACAAAAATAATCTCATAATGTTTTAAGAAAGTTTACAAATTTGTGTTGGGCCTTATTCAAAGCCGTCCTGGGCCACATGTGGCGCGCAGGTCACAGTTCGGACAAGCTTATCTTACACAGAAGGGGAGTTTGCTTGCTAACAATTGTTAGCCTTTACTAACCATTACTTGTTATTCTTCAAGCTTTGAGATATTGGTTACTCCAGCTACAGTAGACTGTCAGTTAACTGGTACCCCTGGGGATTGGTAGATGCCAGATAAATGTAGTTTCTGGTTGCTTGAGAGTTGCTATTAAAAATAGGCCTAACTAATACTATACCATGCCATACCAAACTCTCTATTGCCTTGGTATTAATATTGAAGTACAGTAATTAAAAACAAGTTAAAACAAATAAGCAATGTAACACAGTTTTATTATAAAAACAGTCTTGAATACAGTGTGCAATTTTAGTTAAAAGGCAGTCAATGAAATTTTCAGCCTAGGGGAAGCCGGGATGGCTCAGCGAGTTAAGCGCTCACTTTGCAGCCCTGGGGACTGAGGATCGAATCCCGGCCCCGGCCCGTGCGGAACCATATGCTGAACTGGGGAGTGCCCCCAGTTCAGTTCTCTCTCTGTCTCTGTCTCTGTATCTCTCTCTCTCTCTGTCAGAAAATTAATAAATAAATTTAAAAAAAAAATTTTTTTTCAACCTAATGAACTTTACTAACATACAATAATTTTTTTTTAACTTCAGGTAACTTTCCCAACACACACACATGCACACTTAAAACTGTTCCAGTAGGAGGTAGGGAGTTTACTGGGTAAACATCGCACCAGGATCATCAGGATTTGATGATGCAGCTAGGCCAGGATCAGGAGACATGGATATGGATAGTTGTGGATCTACATCAGTAGATGATGCTGTACTGGCAAACATGCGTGCAGCTTTCTTGGAAAATGAACAAATATCAGCTTGCTGTGGGGCTCTATGCCTCTCATACAAAGTCAAGTTTTGCATGATGTGCAGCTACATAACATGCTGAGATTTTATTTTAATTTTGATTTAAAGTATTATTTCTTCAAATTCTTTGCCAGTTGCTTGAGAGTACCAGTTTCTTGAATTTTGGTTAACAGAGATTCTATTGTATTAGGCAAAGTTCTAATCATTATAAAATTGTCAACCAGGGAAGCTGGGATGGCTCAGTGGGTAAAGCGCTCAATCTGCAGCCCCAGGGATGGAGGATCAAATCCCAGCCCCGGCCCATGTGGACCCATATGTTGAGCTGGTGTGTACTTCCTACGCAGGAGGACCCCAGTTCAGTTCTCCCCACCCCTCCTCCCCAGACGGGGCATGCCTCCCATGCAAGAGGCCCCAGCCTAGTTCGCTCCCTGGACGAACCCTGCCCACCTGTGTGGAACAAAACTATGTTGAAAACTGATGATGTACAACTATGGAGACTGCCTTGGGCCCTTCACCCCACTCTGTCTCTGTCTTTCTCTGTCTCTGTCAAGAACAATAAAATAAATCTTTAAAAAGTTTAAAAACTCTCAACCAATCATGGTATAATGCTAATTTCTATTACAATGGTTGGGGATTTGCCCATACCAGCCAACAATTCTCAGATACCACCTGGGTGTCTTACAGTTCATCCCAATTGTGACACTATCTACTTAGAGATAGGATTAGCTCCTACAGATTAAGGGTTCAGGCCTCCAAGAATGCTTCTCCCTACCCCACTTCAGATGCCAATTGCAAGTTCACTTAGTCACCTGGACTTCTAACCAACAGGTTATGGATAAGAGCTTCTGACAAACCCTCTTTTTGGATTCCATTTATTTGCTAGCACAGCTCAAAAACTCAAAGAAACATTTTACTACATTATTCATTTATTATAAAAGGATATAACTCAGGAACAGCCAGATGGCAGAGATGCATAGGACAAGGTATGAGAGAAGGGCATGGTGCTTCCACACTTTCTGAGTGTGCCTCTGTATCCACATCTTCACTTGTTTACAAGTGAAGCTCTCCAAACCCCGTCATTTTGAGTTTCAATACAAAGTTTATTACCTAGGCATGGTTGAAAATCACTGGCTACCGGAGATTGAACTCAATCTCAGGTCCCTCTCCCCTCCCCAGAGGTCTGGGTTGAGGGCAAATGGGTGGGACTGAAAGTTTCAACCCTTTCCTCAAAGGTTGTGTCTCCTGGCAACCAATCCCATGATACCTGGGGGCTTTCAAAAACCTACCTTATTAACATAACAAAAGACACTTTTTAGCTCTCATTACTTAGGAAATTCCAAGGATTTTACAAGCCCTGTCAAGAACTGGAGATCAAATTTCTTATAAATCACAGTATCACACTGGCTCCATTTCTCCTTCTGAATATGAGGAATTCGTTTTGTTTTTTAAAGTGGACACACACACATAGGTGTGCACACACACAACTACTTCTTAAGCATTGCCGTTGGGCAGTGGTAACATATCTTTGATACCTGAGTTAGGATTTGCTGGACGGGTTTATGTTTTCAGCGACTCCTGCCTATTGGAACCTGAAGGAATCTGGTATAGGGTTCTCAGTGTCCTATCATTAGTTACTGAGGACTCAGGCAATCACAGAGCCCACTTCCTTCTGTTCCTCTACTCTGATTACAGTACCTGTGACATCAACTCTGCCTGTCCTCTAATCTCATTTCTGGCCTGGCAGAGGAACTATATATTCCTTACACCCTTGCTTCCCGGGCTAGTTGGGCATCAAGATAAATTTTGCAATTTACTCCTAGAAAGATAGCAGCATATCTACAGGTTTACCTACCCTACAGCTATCCTAGAATCTGACAAAAAAGAATTAAGGCAAAAGTAGAAAAGAAAATGTTAAAGACACAGAGAAAGGGGTAGTATGAATTTTTATCCACCGTTAGGAAAATCTGTCCCATGTAATGTAATTTGGACTGAAAGCAAGGATGGTAAAAGCCCTCAACATGCACCTCTCCTCCTTGAGGAAGATGTACCCCACCTATGAGCCCTGTTACTAATATTGTCACTGTCCATTAAGGAATACGACTCCTGGACCACAGCCTTTTTATTGATGTGCTGCTTTTACCCCTCCCTCTGCTATGTAGAGGCTCAACAAATACTGAAGTTCTTGAATAAAAGCTTAGTTTTTCTCAGTCACCCAGAGATGTCTTTCCTTTCCACTATGGAAAATAAGGAAATTAATGCATATTAAGTTCTTTCTGTATCTTCCTCCATTCATTCCACTCCCAGCATCTGTTGGCCTTCTTTTTATTATGAAAGGCTTTTGTGCACATGTGCCTTGTGGCCTTCAAGGTAACAGACTTCTGAACCTGTTCAATAGGATGATTCTACAAGACACGGTCAAGAAATTTGTGGAATGAAGGGGAAGAAGGGTAAACAAAAGTAATTTATTATTTTTCCTTTTCAATATATTCACCTTTAACTCTAATACACTTTTCTGATCTTTCAATAAGTTTTTTTATACCCTCAGGGGAAAAAAATGTTTTATTTTTGCCCTCAAAATATGCCGAAATAGTAGCTTCAACCTCTTCGTTGTCTGTGAATTTCCTCCCTCAACGCTTTTTTTTTTCATATTTGGGAAATAACAATCATATGGAGCCAGGTCAGGACTGTAGGGTGAGTGGTTTAATGTTTGGAAGCCAGTCATGAAGAGTAGCCAACGCAACATTGCTCTTGTGCACAGGCACGTTGTTGTGCAAAAGCAGCACCACTTTGGTCTATTTTCCTCTTCTTTTCTCCCTCACAGATTCTTTGAACTGTTTCAGTAGACTGAAATAGTACTCTCCAGTTATTGTGACAGTCTTATCTTTGTAATCAATCAGCAGGATAACCTGCATATCCCCAAAATACAGCCATGATTTTTCTAGCCGATCACAATTCCTTGAACTTCTTAGGGGTGGCATGCCCTTTTCATGCCATTGCATGGACTCCTGCTTTGACTCAGGCTCATAACGATGGTTGAGCACAAGTTTCATCTTAAGTGAAAATCCGATTTAAAACTTTATCCTTTTTTGGGAAGCCGGGATGGCTCAGTGGGTTGAGCGCTCACTTTGCAGCCCCGGGGAACGAGGATTGAATGCCGGCCCCGGCCCGTGCGGACCCATGTGCTGAACTGGGAAGTGCCCCCAGTTCGGTTCTCACCGGGTGAGACCCCGGCCCAGTTCCTGCCCTGTGCAGCCCCACCCACCTGTGGAATGAAACCATGTGGAAAAACCGATAATGTGCAATTATGGAGACTGTTCTGGGCCCTCCCCCTTCTCTCTGTCTCTCTGTCTCTCTCTCTCTTTCTTTCTCTCTGTCAAAAACAATAAAAAATAAATAAATCTTAAAACTTTATCCTTTTTGTCTCTGCAGAGGTCCAAAAACTGTCATAAATACTCGAGGTGCTATTGTTTTTGAAGCAGCGTGAGCATTCTCAGTACCCATCTTGCACTGACTGTTGTAAGCCTTAGATACTGATGGAGAATATTCAAAATGGTTGTAGGAGAATATTCAAAGAGTAGCAAGCTGATTTTGATTCAATCTGGCATCCTTCACAAGTTTTTCAACTTTTTTGAGAATGTCTGAGGAAGTGGCCTCAAAAGGATGTCCGGGACGGAGGTCATCTTCAATCACCTTCCGCCTTGCTTGAAAAGGCTGTGCCACTTCTAAACCATGGATTTCCCAGGGCAACAGTCTTGGCAAACCACTCACATCTCTTCCAAAACGATTTGAGGTGTTTTCCCTTGGTTTTGTTTTTTTTTTTTTTTTTTTTGCAGAACTTAATGATGGCTCAACATCCAATTTTATCCATACTTGGGGTTTTCTTCATATTTGACGTGCTTCTTCAGCAATATCTGAAAGAACATGGACACAAGTAGGCTGAAATTTGGCACATATACTAATAATAAGTCACAATCAAACTGTGTACACTACTGCTCCCACCTCCCTGATAACCTCTTGCTCCCCACATTTCTTAATGACCCCTTGTACTCCATGATAATTCTTAATCTCAAGAAACGAATGCAAGTGAAGCATAATGTGTGGAAACATTGATCAGGGGGGACATTTGTACTGCTTGGGTCAGTGTCTCCCTCCTCCTTCACTGCCTTTCATGGTCCCAAGTTCTAGGAAATTAAGCTGTCCTGAAGGAAAAGGACCACATTCCCCAAATGCCACAGAAGTGCTCCTGCCCTGTCCCAGAGCTGTTACCAATCATTACCTATCTTTGGGAACACTTATCATGAGAGAAAAGGCAGTCGTCCAAAAGCCGTGTCATATTAAAACTCACAGGTGCTTTCTAAATTTGTACAAAGATGATTTTGATACTTTAACTAATCTGACAGAGTGTTTTGGGATCATTTCTGTTCTGTTTTTGTATTTTTCCCTGTGGTAGGGCTGATTGGTAGTATTCTTTCTTCTGCCACATTTTGGAGAACAGTGTGTTTTCAGTCTGTTTTTATTTGCTAATGCCTCCCATTCTGCCCACATCTTGCACTAGATTGTGCCCCTCTCTTCTGGCTTGAACAGAAAATTAAAATACCCTCTTTCCTTCCAAGTGTTTTTTTGTGGTGCAGGCTGTAAATGCCATCAATGCCTTGAAGCTCTCAGCATGAGTGGGAAGCCTCCAGAACTAATGGCTCTCAGCTTTCCACTATCCAATGAGAGGGTCACTGCATTTTAACTTCCTCTCCTGTGTCAGCCTCCATGGTTGTTTTGGGTACGCATGATGTGACAGAGGAAACAGGTAGCCTTTAAAATCCATCGGAGGTCAATGTATTCCATTATATACACAGTGCTTCAAATTCAGTTTTAACCTTTGATGCAATTTGCAGTGTTGGGATTTTTTATGCTAGAGCAAACGTGAAATCACAGGTGCAACTCATTTTGGTTTTGACTTGCAGTCACTGTGGGCCCCTAGATTTTTATAGAAAAGTCTCTCTTTAACTTGGATGTAAAGTGTCAGAAGTCTGTAACTTGTCACTGTAATGTACATTAATAGGTAATATTGATTTGTGGAAATTAATTACTAGAAAAACAGCCTTCAGCATTTACCTAGTGTTTGGAAAGATTTGAGAGCCCCCTTGTGGCTATAATAAATCCAAATGAAAACTGGTGAAAAGCTTTTAATTTTGTTTTTTTTCCTTGTCTCTCTTTTGATTCAGTTTTTTGCTTGTCTTAAGGTATTGAATTGTTTTTCATATTATATTAGTCGCAGCATATTTCACATTATTTCAATGGAGGACTCAGAGCTGGTAGCCAGTGCCAATTGGAAAAGGACAAGCTACTTCTTTTTTTTCTGATTATTAAGCTCAGATTCTTGTCTCCAAGAGAAATAAAAAAATGCAAAGGGGCACATTTAGGAAAGTTTACAAAGCAAGAGAATTGTGGTTGCATTATTCTATTTCTAAAGGAATGCTTCCTTTTATTTTTAATCTATGTATTGATTGCACAAAGATAAAAGCCACCTCTCACAGGCCCAATCTACATTTATTTTGAATATCTTAAATATTATTTTCTCAGATTTATATATAGCAGAGGAAAGTGGGGAAATAAATGTCCTCATTGGAGTGTTTTAAAACTCTTTATAAATGAATGTTGAAAGCTGTTACCTCCCTGACGCTTCAATCAGGCCTGAAGAAAAATATTTGCAACTTAAGGTCACTATGCTCCACACTTGAATTGATGAAGGGAGTGCTCAAGGCAAAGTTTAGACATAACGAATTGATTTTTTTCAGGGAGATTTAAATTATCACGCATATATTTTTCTAAACTTTTGTCATTGCTTTATTAATTAGGCAGAATTATAGCAGTGCTTTGGAGCTCACTGTTACTGAAAGATCCCATTGGGTGTCCATATGCTAAACTGGGCTTCCAGAAAGAATTCAGACTATTATCATGAGTAAGTGGATTTTGGAGAGATTAGGGTTCCATGTTACTTTCAGCATAATTTGGTTTCTCCTGATTGGTTTGTGGTCTGACATTGGCATCTAGTCACACATGAATCACTAGCCCAGCCTATTGTTTCTTAGCACAGTGGTGTCATGTATATGAGCTTAAGAAAAAGAGAAGGAAAAATGAAAGAGAAAACCCTGGTGTCTGGGCCTAGATACAACATATGAAAATAAAAGATGGTGTCTGGTGCATCCCCACCCCCACCCCCCCACCCCACCCCCAATGCACAGATGTAATTAGTGAGCAGTGGTGATATGGCTGAGTAGGGAGTGAGCAGAACACTGGTGCGCAGCTAAGGCTGGGCAGCAGCGGATGCTGAGCAGCAACTGTTCTTAAAGAACTGTAGAAAATGTCAAGTTCTAACACTGTCTTTCTTGGTCTTTTTAAATATGAAACTTTTGCAACATGCAAGATCCTTTAAGAATATACCTACATGGCTATAAGGGTTGTATCAAAAGGATTAAGTGCCCATCTTGAATAAGCTCCTACTGGCACCAACTTAGATAATTTGAGCATAATAAGGATAATGATCGGAATGTATTGAAACTTATTCAATATGTTTAGATTCATGGGCTCATAATGATATAAGAACAAACAACATCAATAAAAAGCCCCTTTGGAGGATTCTAGGAAAGTAACCTATTAATTTGAAAACCAGTAAATAGAAGGAGTCAAGGAACAATACCTTGGAGTATCAAATAGTTGATAAGAGGAAGTTTTCCCTTGCTGGAAGTATGACAGCTATAAATGGAGAAGAAGTAGCCAAATTAGAATGTTTCCATTTTGCTATTCTTTAATGAGTGATCCTCAGTGGGTTCTGGCATCACAAAAAGTGAGACCACCAGACATTATATGGCTCCAGATTAAAGTCCCCAATACTGCTTATGAATGAACAAGTGTTTATTATTTCAGAATGATTTTTTTTCATGCAACTTTAAATATTACTGAAAGTATCTGTATCCTGGCATTTCTGGATAGCTCTTTGGGGTCCAAAGAGGAGATGAACTAATATACAAATCAATGAAATCTCCAAACGTAGAATAAGGTGCTAATGCCTTGTTTTCTTTCTAAGTCTTCAGGCTATATCAAGGCAAAATAAAATAATGTGCAATTATCAAAGATGACTGCCTAGTCAGCTACTTGGTTAAGGCCGTGTCTTGTGTGCCATAGTATCCAAAGAATCTAGCCTAGTGTTTGACATCAAATACATAATTAACAAATATTTTAAATTTAAAAAAAAATGAGTACAGGAACTGAAGATGAAGAAAAGTCCCACCTCCACTAGTCTTTACTTGTTTGACCTTGAGAACATCATGTCTCTGAGTATGGGTTTTCTCATATGTAAAACTCTGCCTCTCACCTAGTCTTGTAATGAGGATAAAATGAGATAATGGATAAGAAAAGTGTTTTGGAAACTGTAAGTATGTTACACAAATAGAAAAACACTATCAGCTTTTTTTTTTATTATTGGCATAGCTTGCTTAATATTTAAAATTTCACTGTATTTGGGTAGTTTCCAAGGCTCTGATATTCACAGAGGAGGAGAAGCTGTTAAAAGTGGAGGATGTGCTGTTACGCTGAGGACCTGCTGTGGATCAGTTACTGCTGGACCCTTTAGAGTCACTATCTTATTCACTCTTTCCCACAACCGTATAAAATAAGCATCACTTCCCCTGGCTATTTAGTTGAACTGAGGCCGCCCCGAGGTCATAAGCTAACCAAGTCACACCAAAGGGAAGATGGGCCTGAAACTGAAACTCAGATCTAACTTCAAACTCGTTTCCTTTCCACTGCATATTAAGCGAAGTTTCCAGTTTGTCGGTATGTTTGGAGTGATGTGGTCACACTCCTTCCAAATGAGTAGAGCTTGTCTTATAATATGTTCCTTGAATCTTCTCTTCCTGAATAAAAGCATTTGAAGAGCCAACTTCAGGATTTAGCAACCTTCTTTGAACACGTTTCAGCGTCTTTCTAGTATTGTGTTTAAAAAAAAGGACCTATTTTATAACCAGACAGAAAGAGAATTATAACATTGCATGAATTTTGGCTCTATCTGAATTCTCTTGCATCACTATTTCTCACCATCCTTTACTGTTCTGAGATCACTACAGATTTTGGTTTCTGGATTCCTTGGAGTGTGAAAAACAAAGGGAGATGCAGTAATTCAACCTTGTCTCCAGTTCCCTTTTCTCCAGGGTCAATTTGCTAGGCAGTTTTGCGGGTGTGCCAAGCTCAGGAAAATTGCTTCTAGGACTTTGTCTACATTGTAAATATCTAGAGGACCATCTGAACCCATAGGCTCCGAGGTTCAGAGAAGGCAGATGTTCCCTGTCCCCCTGACCATGCAAACTGTTGCTTCACTGTCATCTTCTTCTGCCTACCCACCTCTAAACACAAGTCTCTTACCCTGAGATGTTCATTTTGCTTCTAGAGCTTTGAATTCAAGATACCCTGGACCACTGCTGCATAAAGTCACAAATTACCTCTCTAAGACAACCTAACATTGACAAGGTGATGGAAGAGACTGTCAGAACTCTCATCAGTTTGTGAAATTACAGACTTCATGCAAAAGCCTGCATAGCTCAAAGGGTTGTTCTGCTGAGTAACTTGGTTAATGCAATACAGCTGTTAGAATGGTACATGGACATAGTATGCACGCAATAGATGTTACTCATTAGTATTGCCATAGCTATTATTATTGCTGTGACTATCTCTTTTAAAATCTGCCACTTTCCATATTTTAAATTAGCTTTTTCCTTAATCACTGCCTGGGGGATGACTTTCAAGGCACTCTCTTTGCAAGCTGAGAAGGGATGGAATCAAGTGGGGATCTCAGGTATTTGTTAAATATGCTCAAATCTTTGCACAGTCCTGATAGCAGATGAATCTTAGGCAGATTTTAACACAGAATCATTCTGTATGGAAGCAAATGGCAAAATCTGGACTGAGAATTCTTTCTCTCTCATCCTTTCCTTCTTTCATCCTTTTTTTTTAGTTCTTGCGATGTTTTAGGAAAATCTGCATCATAAACCTAAATACTGAAATATGTGCCTTGCTCTTTAATATCCAGATTTGCTTCTTTTCTTTTCCAACTTGGCAAGCGCAAAACAATTGCACTGGAGACACCTGGTTGCTTTTACCCTGTGTAATCCTCACATTCCCTACAAGCAGCACCTGAGAAATTAGCTAAAGAGAGAGCAGGGCTGAACACGAATGGCCTGATAACACAATCTGAGTGTACTGTCTGCTGTTGGGCTTGGCCCGGCTGGGATTAGAGCTGCGAGGGAGACCGAATTGGGCCTTATCTGAGTCCGGGGCGGCTCCAGGCTTCAGCTGGATGCACACATGCATAAACCACAGCTTCGCAGAGCAGCGCACCTTGTGATGTCCTCATGCCCGAATCCCAGTGAGGCCACGCAAAGCAGGCGCCTCTGAACCAAATAATTACGGAAGTGTCTGAATAATGCATGAGAGCAGGACCCTCCCCGGCACGTTTGAAACTGTAGTGGGAGGAACTGTACTCAGCAAGATAGCAAAAACAAGCCCCTGGAACATGCATTCCCCGAAATGTATTCTTGCAGCAGCCACTTGGGAGAAAGTGAAAGCAAATATGAAAACCACTGAAAATCATGGCGTTTTAGTGAGTTTGAGGCTCATAGGTTTCACATCAATATGAAGCAACAACATGACAGAATTCACAATTTTACTTCCTCTGGGGAATTGGGCTGATCAACACAGAGAAATGGCCAGCATCGTCTGGAAGCTGCTTATTTTATGCTTTGGTTTGGTTGGTTTAGTTTCATATATAATTTCCCTTAATTAAAAATAGCTGATACCGGGGAAGCTGGGAAGGCTCAGTAGGTTAAGCGCTCACCTTGCAGTGCTAGGGACCGAGGATCGAATCCCAGCCCCGGCCCATGCGGACCCATATGCTGAACTGGGGAGCTCCCCCAGTTCAGTTCTCTCTCTGTCTCTGTACGTTTCTCTCTCTGTCAAAAACAATTAAAAAAAAAAAGACCTATTAAAAAAAATAGCTGATACCTAAACATCATTAAAAAAAACCAACCTGCTGTTCAAGAGGTTCTTTGAGAACTGGTGGTGAATATAGTTGTGTGAGAGATCTCCATCTTTCCTTTCCAGATGTCGGCTTTTATATAGCTGCCGTGCTGATCAGTGGGATTTGAGTCCACAAATGTTTAGTCTCCATTTTGATATTCCAGCTGCTCATTAAGTGCAAAATAAACACATCATTTTGGAAGGATGTTTTCTTGCTAACATGTGACACCCTCCACCTGGCTGTCCTGGAATGTCCATCTTTGGTTCATGTTCTGGACAGGCCACCTTCCTGGTCCCACCCAGAGGGAGCAGAGCCAGGAGCCTGTTGCATGGCCCTCTGTTGGCTCCCAGGTGGCTGTGTCCCCTGCTGCTTGGTGACGTCAAGCCTCCTGCAATGGCTCTGCCCCCTCCTATGTTGCCTGTGGTTTGCTATATTTTGGCATTTTGAAAATGGAATGGGGACAAATTTCTTGACTCAGAAATTCTACTGCTAGCAATTTAGTCTCTGAATAAATATTTATGGTTTAGGATGTTCATCAGATTATCATTTACAGCAGAAATGGGCAAGATGTTGATTGCAGTCCACTGGTAAACCGCCGAGCAACTTTGGGGAGACTGCCTGAATTATAAAATGAATAGCTTGTGGATTGTGACACTTGGAGAAGTAGTCCTCACCTGAAAAAGTCTGCCCAGGCCTAACTTATAGAATACAATCAGCCTCTTGGTCCAAAACTTGGAGATTGGTCACGTACATTATTATATATCCATAATTGGAATATTATGCTTTTATGGAAGAATATTAAATAGAATGGGGAAAAAAGTCCACCTTGTATTTTTTTAGTTTAAAATACAGGTTAAAATATAATTTACATTCTATTTCAAAGTGGTAATCAGATTTACAATTTCATGATTTAACTGGTTGTGTGTGAGTGAAGTGATTATATGTCATCTTTATTTCTTTTTTCTTCTGTTCTACATTGCTCATATTTCCTATGACAACATACTGCATTTCTAACTGGAGAAAGGGGAACAAATTGATGATTAAAAAAAAAAAGCCAGACCAGCTACATCTAAAGTATTCTCTCTTTAATGTTTTCAGGCACACAGGTTAAGAAAGTGGCTACAGGGCTTCTCTCCTCCTGAGCGCATGCCTCTCTCCTCTTTCTGACCAATTGATGAAAAGAGTCTAGATCTCTGGGTAGTTAGTAAAGTAAAATTACCTTAACCTAACGGGTCTGGCTGCTTTGTTAGTCACTGTGAGGAAGATGGTAATAGCAGCTAGGATGGGGATGGGACACTGTGTAACTTCTGTGTCAGATAACATAACAACCAGTGCACAGCTCCATTTTCTTGTCACAATGCTGGACATCCTTGGAACTGATGGCTTTGACACACTATTGTCAGTCTCCTAAAGTTATTACGATACTTAGCAATCACAGTTCCCAATTTCCCATTTGCTTAGAACATCATTTTCTAGTTCCTTAATATGTTTTTAAGACTTGTATAAAAGTCCTTTTCATCGGTGTGTCAAAGGGCCGTCTGATTGCTGAACTCTAAACTGCATCAATTCCCCCATCAGATACAGCATAGGACAGATAACGCGCTATTGAGATCAAAGAAAGTGGGTAGCCCGTAATGAGTGCATGGCTCTAAAGAGGGTCAAGAAATTAATTCCATTCTGAGCATTTGGCAGATGACTCTAGTGCACAGTACAGCAGGGTGAAGGGGAGCAGTTTCCCTTTTTGTAAATACACACATCAACTTATGTTGAAGATACGCTGGTCATCTATGCATATATTCATAGTGAGGTCCAAAGATTTTCTTCAGATGCCCCCAAGTCCACCTTACAATCCCGTACAATGTTCTTTGTAAGATACTGAGCTTTTCCAAAACATGATTATGTAGAGAAAACACATTTCAAAGTCTATAGGGCAGGAGGAAGGAGAAATTGATTCTTTCCCATGCATTTCACAAGGTCTAGACTAAGAGAAACCCTGAGCTTGGGCCATTTTTGTTGGTTAAGGCACCAACAAGTTCAATTTCCTGGGGACATTACCATCAGAATTCTTGAAACAATGGCTGATAAAATGTATATATTTATTCATCCTACAAACATTGAACACCTGAATATCCATGATGTATAAGGTCATGTATCACATGCTCTGGGAGGTGAAGGATAATAAGGCATAACGCCTGTTTAGGGGATAAGATATTCACTGGTCACTAGAATGCAGATAAAGCATAAGAGTACATATATACAGTGGAATATTGCCCATAAAAAAAAGAATGAAATCTTACCATTTGCAACAACATGAATGGACCTAGAGGGCACAATATTATATTATGCAAAGTGAAATAAGTCAAATAGAGAAAGAAAATAGCATTTGGTTTTACTTATATATGGAATCTAAGAAACAAAATAAATGAATAAACAAAACAGAAACAAACTCTCACATACAGAGAACAAATGGATGATTGACAGATGCGGGAAGAGTTGGGGGAAGGGTAGAAAAGGTGATGGGATTAAGAATTACAGATTGGTAGTTACAAAATAGTCATGGTGATATAAAGTAAAGCAAAGGGAATATATTACTATTATAATAACTATGTACAGTGTCAGATGAGTACTAAACTTATTGGGGTGATCACTTTGTAGGGTATATAAATGTCTAATCACTATCTTGTACACCTGAAAGAATATAATATTGTATGTTAACTGCAATTGAAAAAAAAATGTTTTTAAAGATAAAACAGAGGATGCTGGTATAGAGTAGCAATTGAGACCTTGCCTTACAATCACGAGGTCATGGGTTTGATTCATAGCCCCGGCCCCTGCAAACCCATATGCTGAACTGTGGCACAGCTGGTAACCACCAGGATGGCTGAGTGGTGAAGGTTCTTGCCTCCCATGTGGGAGGCCCCCAGTTCAGTTTCCATCCTGTGCAGCCCCATATCCACCTGTGTGGAATGAAACTGTGTCACAACTAATGATGTACAACTGTGAAGACTGCTCTGGGCCCTCCCCCTTCTCTCTTTCTCGCTCTGTCTGTCTGTCTGTCTCTCTCTCTCTCTCTCTCTCTCTCTTTCTCCCTCCCTCCTTCCATTGCTCCCTCTCTGTCTTGTCTCAAACAATAAAATAAATCTTAAAAACAAAATATAAAACACAAGAGGCCCAGGTTTCAAGGAGTCAAAAACTCTTTTCTACCAAGGACACCATAGAAGGATCGCTGTAGGAGTTTCACAAAGCTGAGCTGGTTTCTATGAATACATAGATGTGTAGAGTGTGCATATATTAATTTTGTTGCCTGATTTTATGAGGGTTAAGCTAGTAGTGGGAGGAATATATTGTTCAACCTCCTTTGTGACCCTAGCACTTTGTAGGTTCTTTCACATGTGTTCTCATTGGCTAGGCAAATCAGAGCCTCATAAAAGGGTATTTTTTTATTAAAGTATAGTTGACATACAATATCATATTAGTTCAGATGTACAACATAGTAATTCTACATTTGTATACCTTATGATGTGATCACCACGAATATCCTAGGCACCATCTGTCACTCTATGAAGTTATGATATTACTGTCTCTATTTTCTGTGCTGTACATTATAGCCTCATGACTTATTTATTTTATACCTAGAAGTTAGCACCTCTAGTTCCCCTTCATTTTTTTCACCCATACCCTATCCCTGCTCCCTTCTGACAACTGTCAGTGTGTTCTTTGTATCAGTAAATCTGTTTCTATTTTGTTTTTCTTATTTGTTTTTTAGATTCCACTTATAAGTAAAACCATACAGTATTTGTCTTTCTCTATCTGACTTATTTTACTTAGACTAATACCCTCTCAGTCCATCCATATTGTCACAAATGATGAAATTTCTAACAACAGTTGTTGGAGAAAGGAACTCTTTTGCTCTATTGTTGCAATTGCAAATTATGCAGCTATTATGGAAAATAGTTTGGAGGTCTCTCACAAAATAAAAGAATAGAACTATCATATGACCAAGCAATTTCATTTCTGGGTGGTTATCCAAAAGAAAAAAAGTGAAAATACTAATTTGAAAAGATATATACACCCCTATGATCATTGAAGCATTATTTACAATAGCCAAGATATAGAAGCAACCTAGTTGTCCCCCAATAGATGAATGGACAAAGATGTGATACACACACACACACAATGAATTATTCAACAGTAGAGGGGAAGCCAGGATGGCTCAGTGAGTTAAGTGCTTGCTTTGCAGCCCCAGGAACCAAGAAATGAATCCTGGCCCTGGACCGTGCAGACCCATCTGCTGAACTGGGGTGTGCTTTCCACACAGGGGGCCCCCAGTTTGGTTCTTTCCCCCTGCCCCCATTTGGCCCCTGGCTCAAGGGGGTGTGCCTCCCATGCAGGAGGCCCTCAGCCCAGTTCCTGCCCTGTGCGGCCCCTACCCACCTGTGTGGAACAAAACCATGTGGAAAATTGATGACATGCAACTATGGAGACTGCTCTGGGCCCTCCCCTTCTCTCTGACTGTCTCTGTAACAAACAATAAAGTAAATCTTTTTTTAAAAATAGGGGGTGGGGGGGGAGTGAATATTGTTTAATCACATAGGCAGAGTGATTCCAAGAGACTTAAGCTGCTCCTTCAACCATTTTCATGAGCACATTAGCTCTGCCTCTTTTCTATTACAAAATGAAAGGTAAGGATTAGACAGAATGGAAGAAAAAAATAGCATGGTGGAAAAGGTAGCTTAGAGGAAGCCGAGACAGAGAGGAAGGGGAGGGGACAATGCGACATGAGTGTATATTTCTTGAATCTATCAGTAATTCTTTCTCATCCACACCCACATTTCTGAGTTCTTCCTTCCTGGTCTCTCACCAAGCTGTGTAATGTCTCTCCTGGCCTACATTTGTCCACCATAAACACTGCTGCTAAATGCATCTTCCTAAATCAACACTTTTCATCTTTTAGCAACTCACAGTTGCTTTCAGATCCCATGACAACTTGGCCTCAGCCTCCTGTTCTAGTTTATGCCCTCCTTTCATTCATCCATTTATTAAACAAATGTTTAGTGAAAAATGCACAATATAAACTTTCAGGTCTAATTAGGCCACTCTGCTCTCTGTATGTTCTTAAAATATTCTTTGTCCATTTCTTACCTCCATGACTTGCTAATTCATGCATTTTTTAAATCTATAGCAATTATACTCATAATACTTGAGGGCATTTTATCTATCTATCTATCTACCTATCTATCTATCATCTACCTAGCTATTTATTTACATTCTCCACATTTCCTAGAGAACTCTATATATAACCCTTAATAATTGTGTCAATGAAATAACTTGATAATTAAAGAAATGAGAAATTATACAGTGAACTGCTTAGTTAAATACAGGTTCTTGAAGCATTGGGGAAGAAAACTACTAAATTTAACATTAAAAAAAACACACCTTATTGCTACTAATTACCTGTTGTTGTATGAACTCTCTGCATATCAACCATCACAATCAAAGGGTGGATGTATTAGAAGATTATATATCTTTTTACTCTTTTCACACATTTTAGACATTCAAAAATAATATCCAATTAGTTTTTAAGGCAGGAGAAAAGGTGCATTTATCAAAGATTGTATTAACCTTAGTCATTAAAATACATTTATCTCATATGACGATCGTTCCTTTTACATGGCATCATTTATTGAACATCCACTGTGAGAAGCACTTCATGTGAGGTGCTGTGGGACACAGCCCTAAGGTCCAGTTATCAAAAAGGAACTTAAAAGGTAGATGAAACCAAGACTTTCACATGCAAGTTAAGTGTACAGTAAGGAGGGCTGTCCAGAAAGTATCCAGCCATGTAACCGTTCTCATTATATTGACAAAGGCTGAGCTTTTCAGGACAGCCCTAATACATCCCGGAGGCTGATAAAGTTAGAGAAGATGGGTATGTGGCTTAAGCTGGGCTAGGAAAGATGAGCAAGGTGCAACTGTGCAAAGGAAAAGGCAAAGACAAGGGAGTCAGTAACACCCTTGTGCAGAATTTAGAATTTTTAAATATGATTAGCTTTTAGCAGTGCAAGATACTATAGTTCTAAACCATGGAAAAGTGTGTGCTGTGTCAGAACTTGAGGAAGCAGTGATGGTCCGTATGCTAATTATTGGTTACAATGCTTATTGAATTGACCAAGGGCGAGGACCCTAATCTTCCTGAATAGGTAGGTATTTGCCATCGTTACACTAGGACCACAAGAATGACGATGCTAAAGAGCTGCACTTGCTTTACAGACATTCTTCAATGAGCTAACCCAGGCTCTCAATGAAGTAGGTGGCATATGACAGACCTGCTGACAAGATGCTGTCACTGAGACAAAGTTATCGGTCTTAGGAATTGTTCTGGCCCAGGGAGATTGGCAGAACATCTACTTAACTTGATGGTTGGAATTTCTGTAACTTTACCAAAACATGGGGTGTGTGAGATCTTCCTGAGGGTGATGTTTTAGTCGTCTTTAAGTCCCTGGCCCCAAGTGCTTGGCAAATACAGGGTGTGTGTTGGGGGGGGGGGGGGGGTTTCAGTTGATGTTTGGAGAGCTCACAAATTGAATGAAGGAGCAAATAATAATAAGTTCACGTACTTATATTACCAAAACTTGGGAGAGGCTTGGTTAACTGCAAGGACAAATATATGAAGAGATGAGTTCTGCCCAGGCTTAGGAGATTGAATTAAAAGGAACAGGAGGAATCCATGAAGGCCTTGCATAGTGGCCATAACGGGCTGTGTTTGGGAGCTGTCTATCCTTTCTCTCTTGTCTTTGTTTTACCCTCCCTTGTGCTGTTGAACAAGTAAGTCCTAAAAAAGAAAACTGCAGGTTTCGGTAGTCCTAAACTTTTTAAGTGGTTTTCTTAAAAACTCAAGTGGGGATCATGGGAACAGAAAAACGGTGTTTTCATAGCGAGGAAGAGATTCATGACCCTGGAACAAAGCTTATGCACAACGAAGGCTGGGGGTGTGGCCAGGAGCGGACATTATATCATCAATGATTTTTGCAGTTTCTATCTGAAAGTAGGATAAACAATTGAAAGTAGGAAAAAATATAAATGAGAAAAATTACTTAATTCAAGTTTTGTGGTGTTTTCCTTCAACAATGAAGGGTTCTTCAACCCTATTGATCTATTTTTACTATTTTTCTGACTTTGTTTTGACTTCTTCACAGAATTGATACAAACAAAACATAGATGGAAAGATGTCCAACTAAAGCAATACCCAGGTGCTATTAGCTATTGTATTCCAGAACCATGAGAGAGAACAACTTTGAACTTCATCAATATGAATGTTGCACTAGTACATTTTTATGTCTTGATGTCAGAGTTCATTGTAGTTGCAAATGGCCCTCTAAGCCATTTGGCTAGTAGAACTTGCAGACGACTGGGATTTATTTTATTCATATAAACAACACCCAACAGTCTGGCCAGTCATTGTTAAATGCAATGTAACACTGAATAAAGTTAAATTTGAAGCCAAGACCATTTTAAACTTATACCAGTTTCATTAAGCTTTGAGACTATGTCAACTGCTAATGAAATGAAGGCACCTGGAACTCACTGACCAGTTTTCCCAAGTGAGACAAAAACCTCTGAGATACCAGGAGCAAGTTCCAGTTAAAGTTTATGTCACAGACCATTGTAATCCCCAATCCTAAAATCCTCATCTCTTATGATTACTTTAAAAGCCTGGATTGTGTCTAAATTTTAAAAACCTAAATGAGGTTCAGACTTATCAATTAAATGATTGCCATCATCTTGTTCATTTAAATCTTTTTTTTTCCCCCAATTAACAGGGAAATTATAAATTTTTCATTTGTGGTCTTCCTTGACCCAATGCCAATGTCTCTCTGATTTACTCTGTCCTAATGTGTTTGGCATCCTGAACTCACCTGAATTGTATCATCATGGTAATTGTGTTTCTATAATTATTATGCAAATGTTTTATGAAACAAAATTGGGCTCTGCTTGTGGACTTGAAAAGTGAACAAGTTCCAGCACAGGACCATGGCAGGATTAATAACAGCATGTCCTATAAGGATCAAACCTAATAATATCCTCTCTGAGCCAGACTTTATCGTCAAGATTTCTTGGTGGAGCCCAGAAGCTGTGTCAGTCTTTTTCTGCTTTCCCTACTGACCTTTTGGGAAATTTCCTTCCACTGATGGAATTGTCATTCTGTCATAAGAAAAGACAACAGAGTCATGTGAAACTGTGACTGGCAAAGACCAGGGCTGAGGCTGCCCTGTGCTGGCAGTTTCAATACATTCCTCCTTCTGATTTACAGAGAAGCGAATGTTACTGAAGAGTTTGAAGTTTCTTTAGCATGTTTCAAAACTCTTTGACTAGACATTTTAAGTAACTGAATAGGGAAGCTGGGATGGCTCAGCGGATTAAGCACTCGCTTTGCAACCTGGAGACTGATGATCGAATCCCTGCTCCAGCCCATGGGGACCCACACGCTCAACTGGGGTGTGCCCCCAGTTGAGTTCTTGCGGGGCCTATGTGGAAGGCTCCTGGCCCAGTTCCTGCCCTGTGCAGCCCCCTACCCACCTGTGGAGTGAAACTATATGGAAAACTAATGCTGTCAACTATGGAGACTGCTCT